>VNJR01000966.1:0-11015 GCA_008042585.1 Drosophila punjabiensis
ACGGCTTGAGGGCCCACCGGAATTCTCTCCGAGACGGCTTGAGGGCCCAACGGTATTCTCCTAGACGGCTTGTCGAGCCCAAAACAACAACTTCTCTCCTAGACGGCTTGTCGAGCCCAACAACAATTCTCTCCTAGACGGCTTGTCGAGCCCAATAACAACAACACTTCTCTCCGAGACGGCTTGTCGAGCCCAACAACAAACTTCTCTCCTAGACGGCTTGTCGAGCCCACAACAACTCTTCTCCTAGACGGCTTGTCGAGCCCAACAACAACTTCTCTCCGAGACGGCTTGAGGGCCCATCGGAATTCTCTCCGAGACGGCTTGAGGGCCCACCGGAATTCTCTCCGAGACGGCTTGAGGGCCCATCGGAATTCTCTCCGAGACGGCTTGAGGGCCCACCGGAATTCTCTCCTAGACGGCTTGTCGAGCCCAAAACAACAACTCTCTCCTAGACGGCTTGTCGAGCCCACAACAACTCTTCTCCTAGACGGCTTGTCGAGCCCAATAACAACAACGACTTTCTCCGAGACGGCTTGTCGAGCCCAACAATAAACATCTCTCCTAGACGGCTTGTCGAGCCCACAACAACTCTTCTCCTAGACGGCTTGTCGAGCCCAACAACGAACTTCTCTCCGGGACGGCTTTCGGGCCCGACACTAACTCGTCTCTTTCACAGGTACGCCACTGCCGAAGAAACGTGACGCGAGAAGCCAGGCGGCGACCATCATCTGAGGGCAGCTCTCAGCCACGGGCGCCGATATTTTGACAAACCTGTAGCTAAATATACGAAAAATAAAACCCGCTACTATATTCTTACTGTATAAACCCTTGGTATTCTTCCTGGGAAATCGGGTCGGGGATCTCGTACAGCAACCACGCCTGAACCAAATTAATTCCTAACGGATCCTGGACGTCCCGCAGTTACCCGAGGCACGACAGACCGTCACAAAATTCAACAGGAGATCTTTTATATGATGAAAATAACTGGCGATTGTGGGTTCTTGAAAAGTTAAGAACCGACGTTATTAGCCAGGCCCATGATAATGTTTTGTCCGCTCATTAAGGAGTGCACAAAACAATTGAAGCAGTTCGCAGACATTTCTTTTGGCCAGGTCTCTCCAAGGATATTCGTGATTACATTCGTGAGTGCCGTACGTGTAAGGAAAACAAAGCACCCAATGCAATCCTAAGACCACCCATGGGTCAACATAGTGTGTCCGTTAGGCCATTTCAAAAATTATATATTGATATACTAGGTCCTTACCCTAGAAGTAAAGCTGGTTACATCGGTCTCCTAATCGTGTTAGATCATTTTAGTAGGTATTATTGGCTATGCCCGCTAAAACAGTTTACTTCTAAAAAAATACAGGAATTTTTAGAGAAAAGTATTTTTCATTGCTATAGAGCTCCCGAGATAATAATCAGTGACAACGGACGTCAGTTCAAAGCTAAAGAGTTTGAAGTTTTTCTAACCAAGTTTGGTATATGTCATGTGTTTACAGCGCTCTACTCTCCCCAGAGTAATTCGGCAGAGCGAGTAAACAGATCTTTGCTATCGTCTGTCCGAGCTTACATCAAACAAGATCATAGAGAATGGGATCAGAATCTGACTCACATATCCTGTGCTCTACGATCAGCAATACATCAATCTATTTGATGTTCACCGTATAAGGCGTTATTTGGCCTTAATATGATAAAGCACGGTTCCGACTATCGTTTGCTGAAAGACTTAAACTTGCTGGAGGATTCCATTAGAACGCCCTAATAGTCTGGCTTTTATTAGAAAGGATATGCAGAGAAGCAGCACATTGGCATATGAAAGAAATGTACAACAGTATAACTTGAGATCAAAACCAGTGTGTTACAAAGAGGGTCAGGAAGTCTTCAGAAGAAACTTTAGTCTCAGCAATTTCAGTCAAAACTATAACAAGAAACTCGCTCCCCAATTTACTAAATGTAGAATAAAACGTAAGTAAGGAAACTCGTTTTATCTATTGGAAACTCTTCAAGGACGTGAGATCGGAACTTTTCACGCAAAAGATATCCGCGTATAATTCCAGCTAATCTTCCTCGTGAGAGTCGTCAGAATTATCTGTGGTTGTAATGGTCGCCTTCAGGACAAGAAATCTTTCCTTCCCTATACAAAGGTTTGGAAAGAAAAGTCGTTTTTATTTTATATTCGATTTCAAAATCCCGTCATCTCCCATAGTTGTACCCATTATCCACCTAATTCGAAAAGTACCTGTGAATGACAAACAGTGGTCTATCAAAATGCACCCCTTCGTCGGTTTGAAAACCGATATAAAGCTCATAAGCCCACATTTCGGCCTTTCCGTTTTGAGTCGTGCATACGAGCAGTTATAATCGCTCCTATCTATTCTATAAGAATACGCACTCGCCCGAAAAAAATTTAACATTAAAGCTCAAAGTCTAGGCGTTAAAATCTGCTCGCATCTTGCGATAAGAAAAGTGGACCGCTATTTAGTCGGCTTTTATTTACCTTTCGGCTACTGCTTAAACCTACACGGTAAATATTTTTGTAATTGCTGAAAAATATAAATCCTAACCTTTAACCCTCCGGTTAATGGATAAACCATAGGCAACCTTTTTGCAAACCCATTGAAAATCCGGAAGAGTTTTCCCGAAAAATTTACTATTTTAAATTTAAGTAAAAGAGACTGGCGGCTAGCGGCTGGGGAATTTCCGAAGAAGAAGATGACGAAATGCAAGTCGGTTCCAAAATTGTATAGCTGCCAGCAGCTTTGAGTATCGATCGGCGAATAATCTTCCCGAGCAGCATACAGCTCCGCATAGCCACGAACAGAAAAGCTTATCAGTTGCACTCAAGCTTGAGCATAGCCGAGTTGTTTATGATTCAACTGATAAGCTTTTGTACAAATTGGCTCGGCTGCATGTATTCAATTAAATCATTCATCTTTTCTTAAGCTAACAATAAAACCTAATCTACTGCTCCAACATTCCGGCCCCGTTGAGGGCCTCCGGCGCTTTAACTTTCTCGTTCGGAGCGTTGGTTATTGGCAGCAATGCCAGCTTGTGGATGGCGCGCTTGATGACGCCTCCTGACGTCCGAACATCCGCCACACGCACTTTCCCGTCCTCACCGACTGTTGTTGCCACCACGCGGCCTGTAAGCCACCTTTGCGGGGGCATGTTGTCCTCGTGCACGAGCACCAGACACCCGACCTCCAGATCGCGGCCCTCGACGCACCACTTGTTGCGATGCTGTAGGCTGGCGATGTAGTCCTTGGACCAGCTGGCCCAGAACTGCTGCTTGAGATTGGTGGCGAATGCTGTCGCCACCGCCTCAAATATCCGCAACTGGCCTTGCTGGAGATTTCGCCTGTGCCGGATTCTTGCGGCAGCTTGATCAGAGGCTGTCCGATTAGTAGATGTCCTGGAGTCAGAGCCTCTCCATCATTGGGGTCGTTGCCTGGCGACGCGATTGGACGTCTCTACCTCGACTAGGTGTGTGCTCAGCTCGTCTGCTGTCAGCTTGGCGTTGCCGACTCCTCGCAGCAGCCGGTGTTTGGCGGATTTGACGGCTGCCTCCCACAGTCCTCCGAAGTGTGGTGACCTCGGCGGTATGAAATACCACTCGACGCCTCTCTGAGCCGCGTACCCTCTCAACTGGTCCTGACTGTGGTGAAACGCTGCGCTCAGATTCTTGAGAACGTTGCTCGCTCCTACGAAGTTCGTGGCGTTGTCGCTGTACAACTTCTCCGGCAGCCCTCTCCTTCCGACGAACCTTTTAAAAACGGATAAGAAGCTGTCAGTGGATAAATCTACAACGAGCTCAAGGTTAACAGCCTTTGACGAAAAACACACGAAAACGGCAACATATTTTTTTGATAGGGGGTTTACCGCGGGTCTTTAGTGACACATAAAATGGTCCGCAAAAATCTACCCCGCAAACCAAAAAAGGGCGTGCTATCTTGATCCTATCGGATGGAAAATTTCCCATAATCTGATTCATTAGCACTGGTTTGTATTTAAAACAGTGGACACAGCTACGGACAACTTTCGTGCATGCTTTTCGCGCATTTATTAGCCATATCTGCTGTCTCAAAAGTGATACCACCACCTTGACGCCGGCATGGTAATGAGTGAATGCAGATTTCGAAGAAATAGAGACACAAATTCTGATTTTGAGGACAGTAATAGAAGAAATTTGGCATCTCGGCCACTCGTTAGAATGTCGAAGTAAAAATTCTGGTCCATTTTCCCATAGCGTACATTTTAAACCCTCTATGTCTGTTCCACGTGATACTTAATCGGCTGGATTATCTTCTGTGGGCAAATGTCGCCAGACAACATTCTCTGAGAGCTCTTGAATTTCAGAAACTCTATTCGCAACAAATGTTGCTAGAGTGGACGGATCTCTCTTTAGCCAGTATAGAGTGACTTGGGAGTCCGACCAGAAGTTAATGCTTTCAAACTCTAATTTGTTAAGCAATGGACATACTTGAGCCCATAGTTTATCAAGCAGATGCGCTGCACACAGCTCGAGCCTTGGAATCGACTTTGTCTTAAGGGGGGACACTCTCGACTTGGCGGTTAGCAGTCTTGACAAACTATTTGTCTCAGCCACGGTACGAATATAAATGCAACAGCCATAGGCGTGACTCGATGCATTAGCAAAGCCGTGAATTTGAACACTGTCATAGGAAAACAAACCAATATATCGAGGAATTCTGGTCAATTTTTAATAAATTCTGTTTGAATTCATTCCAACTGGTATGTAAATTCATGGGAACCGATTCGTCCCAATCTAATTTTTGTCGCCACAGTTCCTGCAGCAAGATTTTAGCTCTTGTGATTAACGGACACAACAATCCCAAAGGATCAAACAAACAGGCTGTGACAGATAAAATGTTGCGTTTCGTTGCTGGTAGGGACTGAAACGAATCCTCCAAACTATAATGAAAGGCATCACTCTGAGGTTCCATCTCAATAAAACAGTGTTTTTTTTTTTTTTTGGAAAAATTACCTTATATACCTTTCTTTTAAAACTTCCAAATATTTTTTCACTGACGAAATGAGTCTTTCCCAGGGTCCTCCCATGTGATGGGGTAACGGTAGATTAAAATACCACGAACAGTTTTTAGTTGTTAAAACTGAGACAGTTCGTCATCAGGCCACTTTTCTATGATTTGACGTATACCTTTGTCGGCTCGTCTAAAATTGGTTCCGTTGTGTGAATATAATTCTGTCGGAAATCCACGTGTAATTATAAGTCTTCGGCAATCTCCTGATGTATTTCTCGTGACACCATGCGCGGGAAAATTGCACCGTATCGCTTAATGCGGCTTCTGTTTTGTGTGATTTCGATTGATACAAAATAGTTTATTCCTACTTTCAAAAACGCTCTCTCTGCACTTGGGGACCTGACCCACTAAGGGAGCTTGAGGCTTTGCCTTTTTATTTTTACAATACTGGCAGTTGATATATTACATTTAAATATGGACAATGTTCCCATCTGTCTGCGAATGAAAATTCTTTTATTTTATTTAAATTGCCACGTGCACTGCTGCTCAACTGAATTGGTTCATAATCTCATAGGTAGGAATTTATCTATAATTCCTTAACCAGTCTTCCGATTTTTATATATATATTTTTTTTTGTTGATTTTTAAGTCATGTTTTAATAAAATTATGAAGAAGTTTTTTCAAAAACATATTATTTATTCCTTAATTACTTTCTTTTTTGAAAGGTTAACAAAATCAATTTTTTTTTTCGTTCATCTGAATTATGTAAGTAACACAAGAAAAATATACAAATTTGGAAGTTTTTGCAGCGGAATTGATGTATGATGGATTTGTAGATTTCTGATCTGATTTCTAAATTTGATTTCTGCCATTCGCTAGTCCAGCTTATGTGAGTGCCCGACTTACCGACAATTCTAGAAGAACCTACTTAAGTTAACTGGCGCAGTCGGTACCATTTCGGCTAAGGACAGATTCGTGGGAAGGATCTAAGGAGAGATGTAAGAATGAGTTGAATGAAGTGTGCAATGGAGTGGAAATAAGAAAAATAAATAAATTACAAAATCATGCAACAATAAATAATTTAATTAATAACTGACGCAATCAAAGGGTTTTATGAAAAAAGTGAGAGAATCATGCAGCATGAAATAACTAAATAAATTATTAATATGCAAACAAGGTTGCTGCAAGCAGTTTAAATGAAATAAAGGAAATATGATTCACAGACAGACAGTTCTTGTGAAATAAATAGAAGGTTTGAGGGCAGCATTGGCTCGTTGGCATGTGTCGACGAACGGTCGAGAGTACCGACAGTTGGAGGTGGCATCGAACAGTTCGATCGAACAGTCGGCTGTGAATGAGAGTTGGCAGACGATTGTGGTTGTTGATGGTTCGATGCGAACCGAACGGTTCGGTCGAACGACCGATCGTTGGCGAACGTCGACGAGAGGTTGTGTTGCAGGCGATCCGAAGTTACAGTAGGGGCTGATGTTCGTGCTCGTTTACGATCGGCAACAGTCGGGTGGTTGTAGACAGACAGGGTTGAGTTGGCAGCGGTTGTAGGCAAGTTTGAGCTAATACGGAATAGAGGATTAGTGGTTCGATCAGTCCAGAGAAAGTGGAACGTCAATGTAGAAGAATAGAAGTTCGGGGGCAAGAATTACAACTCGAAGAATAAATTATTTTCTGCATTAGCATGTATTAGGTGGAGCACTGTAACGCACAGGACAGCCGCCTAGCATGGGAATGGAAAGAAGGAAAATATAATAAATAAATAAATAAGTGAAAATTAAATAATAAAGAAGAATGAGACATGACTTGACTTGTATTACGCGATCGCTTAGCTTGGGGATGGTTGACAGTCGAAGAAAGGGTACCCGATGGCAATGACTGTCCACATTTGGTTGGAATGCTGTATCGCACAGCTGTCCAGCTAGGTTCAGCATGCCAGGTAGCAACGACTAGTCTACATATAGTAAAATCGAGAGAAACAAAAAGGAAAAAGGGACAATAATTGAGGAATTAATTTATGGAACAAAGGCAAAGAAATACTAAAATAAAGTTTAAATAAAATAGAATGAAAAATATATATGAAAATAATAATGGAAATAAGAAAAGAATTAAAAAAAAAATTAATAATAATAATAATTAACAAAGGAATAAACCTCAAATGAAGCCCATTGTTGTTAAATTTCTTTTAACCAATTTAAGGGAAGAAGTATTTATTTTATATGAATTAAATTACAGAACCTCAATCCAACACACTGAGCCTCACGGGTCACACTAAAGAAGAAGAAACGAAAAACAAATTAACGAGTATTAAAATTAAGTACACATAATAGATACTAAGACACATTATATTTAAGCATTAGACTAAGCACACAAGTAAGCAATAACCTATCATATATACAAATATTCAAGAAACAAGTAAGAATTGAGGGATAGGCAAACATTACATGAAGTGTTATGTGTGTCCTAAAAGCTAATCCTAAATACGAAGAAGACTCGTAAAAGTTAGATTGATTTATAAGAGCGGTAGAGCAGGTGTTAGGGCTCATTAAGGGAGAAGAGAGGTCGAACGTAGGAGTAATTGCACTTAGGGCAGTAAGGAGTAAGGTCGTAGGAGCAATGGATAAAGTCCTTGATTTGGATGAATTGAATTGGGATCAGATAAAGAGAATCTTGATCACCGATTTCAAAAACAAGATCATAGCAGGATTTAATTATGGAACTGACCCATATTAGGGAGAAGAAATTGGAGTTAGACGCTCTATATACCAGGGTTATGAACCTAAAAAAAGCCTTAGTGAGCCTCGCCAAGTCAGGTGAGCAAGGCACCTTGTTCAGAGGTGTAAAAATGAAATGGTACGATGAAATGGGACAATTGGCGTCACCATTAGGAACATGGGGGTGTCCAATATAGAAAAAGCCTATGAGACAGCCTGGAGGGAAAGGAACTTAGGTACTTTAAAAGAAACGGAAGTAGAATCAAGGGGCAAGGATTGACCGACCTGCAGAGTAGGGAGACTAAAAATAGACTGACAACGGAGTCGCAGCCTGGAACTTGGTCTTAACATCGTTGGGCAGGGAATACCCTACCCCAGTTTCCAATGCCGTTTCCGTAGCCCAATATGGGTGGATGGCCAGGATAAGGATTTCCGTATCCAATGATGGGTAATCCATTCAGGGCAGATAACTTCAATCAGGGAGATGCTTCCAATTATGCAAGACTGTGCCGTAATTATTACAACAAGAATACTAAGGGGAATTATGGCCAGAATAATCGTGACAGGCAGTGGTACGGCAACAGCTATAACATCTATAGCTGGATAGTGGTTAATCAAGAATGTCTAGGAACTCCAACTATTCTGGACAGTCGTATAACTGAAACAGTTTGAGGCAGTCGAATAATTTGACCAGCTCGAAGCGGTCATACAATTTGAATAATAAGTCAAGCCCAGTATGTGGAGGAGCTTCAAGACCAAATAGCGATTAAGACGATTACCCAATCTCATACGATTTTGAAAGAAGCACACGTATCCACGTTCGAAAAATTGGGAGGAGTTGAAAAAAATTAGATTATTACTTTTCAAATTCCACCAGTTTTTCGAAGGTTTAATTGGGATAGATTTGCTACAACAAATGAAAGCCGTGATCGATATCAAGAGGGGTTGGTTGCAGACGGCAGACCCATTTCGCTAGGTATACCCACGGTGAGGTCCACACAATAGAAGCAGGGACAAAAACAGGTATGCCTATTCCGGTACAAGTACCCGATGGGAATGGAGAAAGGAAATGGAGAATGGTGGTAGACTATAGAAAACTTAACGAGAAAGTAATTAAAGACAGATACCCTCTGTCATTAATCAATGATGTATTAGATAGCATGGGTAGGGCTTTATATTTCTCAACCTTGGATTTGGCGAGTGGATACCACCAGATCAAGGTAAAGGAAAAAGACATCCCAAAAAAAGCTTTCTCAGCAGAAGGAGGACACTTTGAGTACGTGCGACTGCCGCTCGGGCTAAAAAACGCCACAGAAACCTTTTAAAGGTAAATGTATAATATTTTCGGAGAATTGCTATGGAAGTGTTGTCTCATATATTTGGATGTCATTACGGTGTTCTAAACATTGTTGCAAGAACACATCACGGATCTGAAAAAAGTCTTCAAGAAACTTGCGGAGGCAAACTTCAAGTTACTACTAGACAAGACAGAATTTTTAAGGAAAGAGGTGGAATACTTAGGATATGTAGTAACCCAAGAAGGGATCAGACCGAACGGAGGGAAGATCGAAGCGATAAAAAGATTAGAGATTCCCAAGACTAGGAAGCAGATCAAATCATTCCTGGCTCTGTTGGGATACTATAGGAAGTGCATAAGGGATTTCGCGGCTATAACGAAGCCATTGACAAGACAGTTGAAAGGAAAGAAGGCTGTGCAGATAGACCAAGAATACAAAAAGGTATTTGAGATATGCAAGACCTTACTGTGCAATGATCCAATCCTACAGTTTCCCGACTTTGATAAATTATTCATTTTTATCACAGATGCAAGCAACTGCTATTGGCGGCTATTGGAAGGCTCAACGTTCCCCCATATCGGAGTCTCCTCGACTGGCTTCGCTTCGGTCACGGTGACTGAGATACTGAAGGCGGTCGCAAGGGTTAAGGAGTCGAAGACCGCGGGCCCTGATAACATCCCTAACAGGGTCTTAAGGCTCGCGCTGTTCTTCCTACCTGAGCTCATTGCGGAATTGTTCTCTAGATGCCTGCTCGAAGGTGTCTTTCCGCTCAGATGGAAACTGCAGCGTCTGGTACTTCTGCCGAAACCCGGAAAGGCCCCGGGTGACCCGGCCAATCTGCCTCATCGACGGTGCCGGCAAGGTGTTAGAACACCTAATCGACACCCGCCTTGAGGAGGCGATCCGGGAGGCAGGTGACATTTCGGATGCACAATTTGGCTTCCGTAAGAGGAAATCGACAGTCGATGAGAAATCCAAGGTGGTTGACGTTGCCAAATCGGCAATCGCTGGCAAGCGATTGAAAGGCGGATCATAAGAGTACTGCCTAGTTGTCACTCTGGACATACGCAATGCCTTTAACACTGCTAGATGGGGCTCCATCATGCAGGCTTTAACCAGATTCGGAGTCGCCCCTTACCTCCTGAGGATAATGCGCAGCTACTTCGCGGACCACACGCTGGAATTCGCCACTACCGAGGGTGCGGAATCGGTGGATCTTGTGGGGTTCCCCCACCCCGAAGTGATGCTGAATACCAGGCTCTCTTTTTGCGAGCACCTCGCGTATGCCAGCCAGAAGGCATCAACATCGATCAGGGCTCTATCTCGGTTGTTGTTGAACCGCAGAGGACCCGCAGAGGACCCAAGCAGGCAAGTAAACTCCTCCTTACAAGCGTGACGAGAGCAACTCTGCTGTATGCCACCCCAGTAGATGCAATACCTAACTTCTGAGCCAGTTTTTGATGATGCCGCTAATTGGGGGTCATTAATTAAATAAAATAGGAATACCTATCCAATGTCACCCCTCTTAAAAGGGTTGGGTGATAAAAAATTAATTAGGGTCATTGATTGAATGGTGTGAGGACACGTGAGAAACGTGTGTGAACGCGCTACCGCAACGAGGACGCACTCGATACGGGTACGAGAGCGAATGCGAAGGAGCGATAACGCTACGCGATCGAACAGTGTCCGATCATTTTTCCCACACTTAAATCCCCTACCAAAGAGGGATGGAGGGTGCACCTGAGCACGCGAGTTCATTAAAGAAGACGGGAAAAGGATAAACGTGAGCGATCAAGGCAGTGTACACCTGCATTCGGACACGCGAGCGAACAATCCTGTGTACACCTGCAATCCCACAATGCATTCAAGAGGGAGGGATGAAAAGGTCGTAGTCACCCGAGATTTTTACCTGTGATAAAAAAGGGTCGCTTGGGTGAGCCTTCAACCAAAGGACACTCACCAGCGATCCAAAACTCAAGAGGGAT
>VNJR01000988.1:0-36459 GCA_008042585.1 Drosophila punjabiensis
AGATGAGCATCACTGACGGAAAGTGAGATGCATTTTTCCCCCAATAGTGCAATATAGCTAGGTGAGCATCTCTATTGCCAGTAAGATGCATTTTTCCCCCAATAGTGCAATATAGCTAGATGAGCATCTCTAATGCCAGTGAGATGCATTTTTGTCCCAATAATGCAATATAGCTAGATGGGCATCACTGACGGAAAGTGAGATGCATTTTTCCCCCAATAGTGCAATATAGCTAGATGAGCATCTCTATTGCCAGTAAGATGCCCTTTTCCCCCAATATTGCAATATAGCTAGATGAGCATCACTGACGGAAAGTGAGATGCCTTTTTGTCCCAATAGTGCAAAATAGCTAGATGAGCATCTCTAATGCCAGTGAGATGCCTTTTTGTCCCAATAGTGCAATATAGCTAGATGAGCATCACTGACGGAAAGTGAGATGCATTTTTCCCCCAATAGTGCAATATAGCTAGATGAGCATCACTGACGGCAAGTAAGATGCCTTTTTGTCCCAATAGTGCAATATAGCTAGATGAGCATCACTGACGGCAAGTGAGATGCCTTTTTGTCCCAATAATGCAATATAGCTAGATGAGCATCACTGTTGGCAAGTGAGATGCATTTTTCCCCCAATAGTTCAATATAGCTAGATGAGCATCTCTAATGCCAGTGAGATGCCCTTTTGTCCCAATAGTGCAATATAGCTAGATGAGCATCACTGACGGCAAGTGAGATGCCTTTTTGTCCCAATATTGCAATATAGCTAGATGAGCATCACTGATGTAAAATCGGCGAAATTTTGAAACTGATTTTGCCCGTTTCCCGATTTTGTGTAACAGGCAAACAGAAACCAGCAGAGCAACGACAGAAACAGGTATAAACTGTTATATTTTGTTCTATGCAATTCTCAACATTTATACCTTTTTCTTGTGTCCAAAAACCAAATTATTACAACAAAAAGAGTTGTAAGACAACATCTCTACAACAACAATACATTTCCCATTCCATTTCCCACAAATTTGCAGGCAAATTCCTCATTTCCCGATTTCAGGTAACAGGCGAACAGAAAGCAGCAGAAGACGACGACGACCTGTTATAAACTGTTATAAAATCTTTTCCGAGCAGAAATCGGAGTTTCGAACCTTTCGGTCTAAAAGTTAGCACAGACTGCAACCCATTTTAGATCATTTTTTGAATACATTATTTGACGGGTACTTACCTCCTTTTTAAATTTAAATTCAAAATTCGGCGGTTACTTAACGCCTTTTTAAATTTTAATTCAAAATTTGGCGGTTACTAAACGCATTTTTAAAATTTAAATTCAAAATTGTTGTTTTTATCAGCAGCTCTTCACCGCCGCCTAAAAAAGATGCTACAACAGCAGCTTTTACTTTTTGTGACTCTAACCGAACTTGCAGATTTTTTGCATTCAAGTATTATACATTTATTTTATTCATAGGTTTTTTTTGAAAGAGAAGAGAATATATTCGAATTTTTGAAGAAAAACATTCTTTTCTATTGTTTTTTTTAATTTTAATAAAAAACCGTTGCATATATTTAAGCGCAAGTCAAGCAGTGCATTTTTTATTTTCTGTGCCCTGCTTTTTTCCTTCAAATGGGAATTTCTAGCCAAGTTTTCCACCACTGTTAAGCCAGTTACATTAAATGTAAATGTAAACCTGCTGAATTTATGTATTTACGTCTTTATTTCTTGTATTTATTGCTTTCTCGCACTAATAAATTTAAAATATTACATTTTACAGAAACGTCATACATTACAGCTCATTATTTATGTGCCTTAATCTAAAAATCTTCGACGATCAACGCGGTTCCAGCTAGAAGAATCTGCTCTGATGTTCCTGCCAAAATATTCACATTTAGGTGACAAATCAACTTGTCCCGACTGCTTCGGGAGTAAAGCGGCAATTTTGGATTCGATTCGCTTTTTTGGGAAGGATACAAAGCGTTTTTGCCATATTTTGAGGATCCTAAAGACGCCGGATTAGCCTGCTCTTTGATTTTGTAGCCGACGTAAAAGGGGTTAGATCTTTCCATTCCACTTTTAGCGCCATCAATCTAAAATAGAAAAATATATTATTTTAGTACTCGTTCTAAATATATTTAAATATTTTAGAAACATTTTTTATTTATTTATTTTATTTCACCGTGTTTTTGCACCCTTTAAGCAATGTCTTCCACCTAAACTGCTCACCAAGCGATGTTTATTGTACCGTGGCCATCGATAGGGAGATAGGAAGAGCTCACTATCGATATATCGGTATCGAACTGGTGCCAGCTCTACTGTGCCGGAATGTCAATCAAATGAAAACAAAAAAAAAAAGCGGCGTGAAAAACTGAAAAGGACAGAAGGAAACCAATTTCGCAATTCTTCTCGATGCGGTAAACGGAACAGGATAGCCGGAAGAGGATAACCGACTCGGGCCACAGGGAGTAGGCACCAAGAGCCGGATGGAGACGCACTTTATGGCTAAAATGGGGAAGGTAAGACACAAAGAGACGGAGGAGACGACGCACAGAAGTAAGAGACAAGAGGGATTGGGGAGGCGGGCGCAGGGCCACAGTCAAAGGAGGGGACCAGGCAGGGGACATGCTGCATGTTTCCCCAAAAGAAAACTTATAAAGATGGAAGCTATATGTGTTTGTAGCTTACAAATTTCTTGGAAACTGGAAAGACACCGAAAAAGTGTAAAAATTGTAATAAACCTTCGTTTTGTTGGAAATCCCTTCTTAAAATATTTTTAATTTCTCGCGAAAATGAGTCTTCTTAAGTCTACAGCTCCCATTCATCTTTAAAAACTATTTCATTTAAGATACAAAAGGTATACCATCAAGCTCTTATATCCTTTATCTTTTTAAGAGTATCTTCAAACCCCCCAGAAATCCCCATCAAAACCCTAAACCTTATAAAATCTCAAAACTCACCTTTAGAGGAGCCAGTTTGAGTACCACAGTTGAGGAGTCCGCTTCCGAGTTTTCCAGTCCACAAGTTTTCAGCTCCAGACGTTCGGCGGAAACTCCCGACTTGCGAGATTGCAGCAACTTCAGGCAGGACAACAGGTTCTCACAGTTAAAGACATGAATCAGATTGATTTCCTCTCCAAAATCCAGGCTGACTTGCTCCCGGAAACGCTGTTCGGCCGCTTGGGCCCGCACCATGAGGGCTCTCAGGAAGTCCACGGCACTACTGCTGCCAGGACCGCTCCACAGTTTAAGCCAAATAGCGGGGATCTAAGTTGTTAAATGTTAACTTAAACAAATATCTTTCTCTCTTTGTTAAAACTCACTTGCTGTTCGGCCAGAGCCCTCAGAGTACCACCATCCACTGTGTCCTGCGAGTCCTTGAGCCAGGCATGCATCTGGGACAGGGTCTGGTGCACAGTGCGGTACAGTTCGGCGCCCACTTTCAACTCCGCAAGGACAAACAATGCCCAAGGCGAGTCCCCAGGATCCCTTGTGGCCTCCTTGACCGTCTGGGCAATGGTACAAGAGCCGGCCAGCTTCCTCCATAGATTCAACAAGGGCTTGATTTGCTGCTCCAGCTTCTGGCGATCAGTGATGAGGTGGTGAGCGGTTGTCCTGGTTTCCCCCTCGCCTCCAACATTTGCATCCGTGCCTCTGCCATAGTGCAAGTTCCGTAGTTCCTTGATCACCCTTTTGGCCTGCTCGATTTCCCTTTGTTGCTGCGCCTGACTGGCCAGACCGTACATGCTGGGCTCATCCTGGTCGGGCAGCTTCTCCAGCGTATCGTAGTAGTCCTGCAGCTGGTTACTCGTGGGTATGGATAGCGAGGACAGTCCGAGGGGTGACCAGCGATTGCTCAAGACTTCCGAACAACAGAACTGATTCAGATAGCTTCTCAGGATCTCCAAGTCCCTCGCGTTGCTGACACGTCCGCCAAATGCCAGAGTTTCGCTCAGACGCTGCATGAGAAGCCAGTCGCATTTGCTCGAGTTGAGGTGCGGATCCAACCATTTAAGGATTCCCAGGGCAGCCTTGAGGTCCGCCTCACCGAACTCGTAGTATTTGGACCAGCCTTGGGGTATGAATTGACGCCTTTGCTGGAGGACGGCCGTTAGAATGAAGTAGACCAGGCGCATCTTGAGGCTCTTTGGCTGGTTTCTCACACTCTGATCCTGCTCGGCGGCGTAGTTCTGGACCAAACGCATCACGATCTGCTTGAGCCCTTTGGGCTGTTCATAGCGCACCTTCAGGCACTTGAAGACGGCCGACTCGGAGAATCCTTCTGTGGACTCGCAGAGCAGCCACAATCGGAACTCCTTTGACTTTTGCATCTCGCTCAGTTCCCTCTCCATTTGCGTGAGGAATTCGGGCACCAGGTGGACATTCTTCACACACAGCCAGTGGCCATCGAAAGCGGCTTGTCGCATCTCTGCGAGAACTCGCTTCTCGGAACCCTTTCCAATGGCCATTTCCCTGTACTTTTGATTGCTCCACTTGCGCAGCTCGGTGGTGGGATCATTCTCGGCCTGGCTGATCATCAGAATGGGGCGATCGCAGCTGCTCTGTTGCAGCAACTGTTCCACAGATGGCTGGGTTGAGGCATCCGGGGAGATACCCAAAAGATCACTGCTCACTCGCCGCAGTTGTTGGAGCATCAAGTCCGGCCGGAAGATCTGGGCTATAAGCACGCGCTGGAAGCTCGAACCCAGGGCAGCTGTAACCATGAATATCTCATAAGTGAGAGCTTATTATTAATTAAATGCATTCTTAACTTACGCAGAACATCATCAGCTTGCGACTCAATGAATCCCCGCCAGATGTAATCCTTATCCAGCTGGAGTTTGCCTCGCAGATCTGGGAACAACTGCAGAAGCATGGCCACCTTTAGCTGCGCCTCCTTGGTCATGCAATCGGGCAGCTTTCCCATCTGACTGAGCAGCATGCTGCCATCGGAGCTGCCCATGAAGTTGTTTACAAACAACTCCCACTCCTTGGAGTTCAACTTGTCGGGATAGGCCTGATGGCAGACCCACAGGGAGAGGGCTAGCTGACTGTCCCTGGACGTGGCTCTGGCCAGGTTCATGTAGACACTCCTTACCAGCAACTCGTACACCTTGGCGTCCTCCCGCTGGTTTTTGGAAAGTGCTCCCAGGAAGAGTTCGATGAAAACCAGAGCGGATAGCTCGTAGCCCTGGATGAGACCGGCGTAGAATGAGGAGGCTCGGGCGCAGAGCTCCCTCAAGGAACCGAACTGGGCCAGGAGAGTGTCCTTGATCCTGCCGCTCTGCTTCAGAGCCTCATCGATCTGAGCGCTGCTCTGCTTCACCTCATTCAAGCTGGCCAAAAGCTGTTCGTTTCGCAGGATATCGCCCTCCGATTTCGAGAGTTGTTCGAGCAGCTTATCCTGCATATCCATTCGCTGCTTGAGCAGATCCCCCTCCCTTTGCAGCAGCTCAATCCTCTGCTGCTCCAGCTCTGCATTCTTGAGAACAATTGCCTTGGACATAAGCTGATCGGCCAGTCCAGCGGCTGTTACTGTGAATCTCAGGAGATTGAGTTGACTCCTCTGCTCCTCGGGCAGATCCAAGCGATGCGATTTACTGATCAGCACCAATTGGAAGGCCTCGTGAAGATCCACCAGTTTGGAGCCTACAGCTAGCTGTCTCTTATTGAAACGCACATAAATGTGTCCCTGCAGGAGTTGCAGGATGGGTGGACGCAGCTGCTCACAGTCGGTCACGAGTAGAGTCTTGCCAAAGCGCACAGCCAGCTCCAGCTGATAGGTTAACCTCTCGTTGCCATGAGTGGTCATCTCACAGGCCCTGCCACTCCCCTTGAGATGAGCCATCAGCCACTGGGCAGCCGTTTGCGTGGGATCCAGGAGCAGGGGAATGGGACAGGCTCCGTAGGGTAGGGAGAGCATCTCCCCCAGCAGAGCAGCGCTCTCTATGATTTGGGCATCCCGCGCTAAGCCCTGGCTCTCCCAGATGATCTGCTGCTGTTCCGTCAGCAGAGATTCCCGAAGACTAAAGTCCTGCGGCAGGCGTAAGTCCACTGCCAGGCGCTTTAAGGAGGAACTAAGAAGGAAATTATAAAGTCATTCAACTATTCGTAGCTTTAACCCCTTAAGGAACTCACCTTCTTTGTTCCAGACCCAATCCCGCGTAGTAGTTAACGGCGATGGCTATTAGCAGCGTCTTTGCATCCAATGTTTTGTGGGCCTTCTTCAGCTCTGCCAGCTGATCACTCCAGGTGGCATATTCCGCACTCAGCTTACCCACCAGGAGCTCCGCTGCCTGCAAAGTGCCGCTGGCCTCCTGGAGTTTCAGCTCGAGCACCGCTGCCTCCTGGGTGTAGGTCTGCAATTTGGCAGACAACTGCTTAACCCTCTTATCCACATCGTCCAGCCCGCTGGCCAGCTCCTGCATCTCATCCTCGGCTGCGCTGAGGTTCTTCTGGAGCTCGTTCTGCTCCCGCTCGAGGGGCTTGATGCTCTGGATGACCCTGGAGTAGCGGACACTGGCCTGCACCCAGGCAGCCAAGGGAGCAGCGGCTGCCGAGGCACGTTTGGCATTCTTGGACTCGTAGGAATCCCCTTTGGCGAGGAGCAATCTCTCCACTGCCTCGCAGTTTTCCGGACTGATTCGAGCGGGATCCAAGGACCGGATGTCCTCCTTGACGCCCCGCTTGGCCAGAAAGGTTTTCATGCTGTTCCACGAAGTGTCTCTGATGCCCATCAGCCGGAGCACGCCCTCCAAGATGTCCCTCACTGCCTCGGGCGGTGCCCGCAGGGATCTGATTTCGCTGAGGGCCTCGGACTTGATCTGACCGACGGCATTGCTGGCCTCGGCCAGGATCGGTTCCACTTCGGCCAATTCCTTTTGGATTTCCCTCTGCCGGAGCTTCAACTGCTCGCTGCTCTTCTGGGTCTCTTGCTTCAGCTCCAGCATGCTGGACTTTTGCTCGTTGGCATTCCTCATGGTGGCCGAGATCATCTCCAGGGCATCATTGGCCAGCTGACGCTTCTCGCCGAGAGCCTGCTCCTGAGCAGCGGCATTGGACTTTAGGGTGTCCACCAAAGCATGAGCCGAGGCCAGCTTATCCACTCCCATTTGCAGCTTCCCCAATCTCTGATCGATCTCATTAGCTGCATTGCTGTACATGTGAAAGTAGCTCCGTATGAGTTGGAGGAACCTCTGCGAGGGCTGCTCCGGTGGCAGTTCGTCGGACATGTCTCCAAAGTGACTGCACACGGGCACCTTGCCGCGACCATTGCCCCCACCGGCCACAGATTCATTTAGGAGTTCAATGAACTGCTTAGGCAGCATGGCCAGAGTTTCCCTGGATTCGGCTCTCACGTAGAGCAGATCCATCTGCCGATGCAGGGCGGGAAAGGTGTTGAAGTAGTCCTGCACGCTGGCACTACTGGGATCCAGCACCATGATGATGTGGAGATTCTCACGGGCACCTAGAATTATATTTTATTATTATTGTTATTTCGAGGAATTCATTCCTTCCTTTGCTTACGCTTCATAAAGTACGTTCCCAGAGATTCCTGATATCCCTCCAGCTGTGCCGCCTGCTTTAGCGTGCTGGCCACCGCCTCCAGATCGTCGCCAAACAATTCCAGGATCTCGCTGCCCTCAAGCAGGGCCTCGATGGGCTTTAGGATATCCGGGACGTAGCTCAGCCAGCAGTGCTCGATGAGCAGGTAGCTCATCTGCTGCTCCAGGGCAGCCGTTTGCATGGCCAGCTTGAGATCGTTGTAGAACTCTGTGAGATCGTACGAAGAGCCACCTTGCAAGGTCAGCACTTTGGCCTCCTGCAGAGTGGCCGCCGTGTAAATAGCATCCAGGTGTCGTCCGCCAGACTGGCTCAAGATCAACAGGTGGGCATCGGGGCGGGACAGCACTCGAGTCATTTTGGCTGTGTGATGCAAAAGCTCCTCGGTAATGGGAGCCGTGATGCTGTAGCTTTCGGTATCTGTTGGGGAAAAGGATAAGAATTCAATTAAACTCGGAAACATTATGTTTTTTTAGTGATTATCTTTTTTTCTTTTCAAGTAGATCTCTTATAGAAGATACTTTCGTCTCGTTTATCTGTGTACTTTCAGTGGATGACACCCGAGGAGGAGGCGCGCCAGAAGTTCATCATGCGGGAGCGGGATCGCGAACGGAAACGGATCAAGCGCTTGAATCCCGAATACCGGCAGATGGAACGGGAGCGGGATCGGTTTCGCAAGCAGACGCCCAGGCCCAGTGTAGTTATCCCCGATTACCCCAAAGAATACCCCAAAAAAAACCATGTCCATGTCACTTGTCTTGAAACTGCAACTTTAACATTGATGCGTGAGCACAACTTGTATCTTTTGGATGTATCTTTGGAAGGGTTTAAACAGAGGCAGAGGAGCTTGTAATATCACAGTTTCATAATTTACTATCAGAGGTTTTAATATAAGAATCCTCTCCTAAGGTTTATAGTTAGTTTTCTTATCAGAAAATATAATTTTATAAAGCTTTAATATATTTAAGAACACAAATAGCGGTCAGAGACGACTTATTCACTAATAACTCCTAATATTATACCCTTCAAGGCTATACAAATTGTTTAGTTTTGTAAATATTTAAATATTTTAAAGTTTCTATTATATTCTGTCAACCCATAGTTAATATTCAGTACTTACTGCATATGGTAACCTGTCTCTGCACCTCCTCCAGCCACTCATCATGGCTTAAGCAATGCAGCTGACCCCGCGACTTGGGTGATTTGGGCACAAAAAATACTTTCTGAAATCAAAAACAAATTGTATTTATCTGAAAGATGTAAAACTAAGTTCGAACTCACCTCCTTGCCATAATATTTGCGCATCGTCTGCTTGAGTATTGCCTCGAATTGCTGGACATGCTCCTCGCTAATCAATCTATCCTTGAACATGCCCAACAGCTCGCAGTAGAGGGCCTGAAAGGGAATGGAACCTTGTAAACTGATTACGCATAAACTGAGAGAAAAAGCTGATAACTAATTTTAATATTTCTACAAATTCAATTAGGAAACTCTCATTATTTGTTAACTTTTTCAAGGTAGAAACTCTCCATTATTTGTTAACATTTTTAGGGTAGAAATATTATTTTAAACACTTTTCTGGTATTTTCTAATAGCTTTCTATACTTTTTCCCTCAGTGCTTACAAACTCACCTCATTGAAATCGCTGGCGGGATAAAAGACGAGGGCATCCAGGAGCTTCATGATGCATTTCGGGCTGAACTGATAGTGCGCCTGCCTGGCACCGGTGGCGGTAAAGGTGGCCTGCAGCTAAAAATGGGGCAAAGTCAATTAGCAGGTCCTCGGACCTCATCTCTCCCAACAAACCTTCTCGAAGCACTCCATCAGTGATTCGCTGACGTGCTGCAAATTGACTCCACCTCCGGCTCCACCTCCTCCCCGTCCTTTGAAGTGCTCTCCCAGAAGAGGTTCCAATCGACGCTGAACGATTTCCAGCATATCCTGGCTACTGGGTCGGGAGACGCGCAGAAACTGATTGATGGCAAAGTAGCGCGGTGCGATTTTCATCGTATTTCCGCTAATGGAGGCGCAGATTTGCAGGCCACTGACGCCAATCCATTCCAGATTCTCGGCATAGAAGCCACCCCTTTGGGCCAGCTGGAGGAGTAGCTCCACCACCTCGCAAGCTCCCCAGGAGTCCATCTGGCAGAGATCCAGGTTCTTCATGAAAAGCACTAGCCTGGCCAGCTTCGGTCGGTATTCCCGTCCCTTAACGCCGCTCACTGTGACGCAGTGCGTCCGCAGAGTGTGCAGTATGTAGCTGGGCGTCAGTTGATTCGAGCAATTAATGGTCACCAACTGGTAACCGGAGTTTTCTAAAACTGCTCGCTGAAGGAGCAGGGTTTTGCCCGCTCCACTGGGACCGATCAGCATGAAGGGTGGGATTCTGTTGCCTTGAGCTCCCAGCAGACTTTCCAGTATGTCCAGATAGGATCTCACATAAGCTGTGACAATTAGTTGCGAGCCCTTTTCGGGCGTCTCCATGGCATCCACAGGATACTGCTCCAGGGCATTCCTTCGGTTGTCAAAGTACGTGAGTTCTGCGTAGTTGGGATTTCCTATATAGAGATTTGCATGCTTCAGGATCAGTTGGGCAAACTCCCGCTGGCGTTCGCTGGGCATGTAGCCAAAGAGAGCCCGCAGGGTGGCTGCTCCATACTCCTCCAGAGATTGGGCATTGTGGAGTTGTAGCAAGAGAGAGCGGAGTAGGTGGGCGCGATTAATACCAGGCAGATGGCTAATATAATATTTAATATTAATTATTTAGAATTTGTTTGATAATATTTACAAATTTACCTCAACAACTGCTGACTCTCCAGCCAATCCACAGCATATCGAAAGTTGCCATCTATATAATTCTGTAACAAGTCTCCATAGGGTTCTTTGGATAGTTCATGTTTGAGTATTTCCTCAGCCGGATAGCAGTCATAGCTTTATGAAATCTTTATTGTTAGTTAAATGTTTTTAAATAATTATAAAGTGTGCACTTACCTCATGTTGACAATGCCCATGCGGGATATGGTGGCTGGAGAGGCATGTCTCACATCATCCGTTTCAAAAATAAAGTTTACATTGTTTCCAAATTGTATGCGCCAGCCGGAGGGTAAAGTCAAGAGTCTAAAAAAGAAAAAGAAAATGATTTTAGAAAATGAATTATTATGCAAGAATGAGTAGGGCTTCCTTAGCATAATTAAGCTCAAACTTTCAGTGTTAAAATTTAATTTCTCACTTTTATCACTCTTCTGCACCCAAACAAGTTTCAAGACAAGTGGCAAGGACATGGCCATTTATTATTTAAGACCACGTTTAGCCACACACTAGAACACCGAGCTTCAGATCGAGACAACAAGACCCATGAGCCCAACCGACTGCCGTTTGCAACCCAAACCAAAAACCACTCTCTCTGTGTCATTTCAGCTGATGACACCCGAGGAGGAGGCGCGCCACAAGTTCATCATGCGGGAGCGGGATCGCGAGCGGAAGCGGATCAAGCGCTTGAATCCCGAATACCGGCGAATGGAGCGCGAGCGCGATCGATTCCGCAAGAAGGCACGACGTGCTAACGTAGCATTTTTCCAATATATATTCTTTATAATTATATCGCACACACTCTCGAACTCCCGAAACACACACGACACACAGCACACGCACACGCACACACATGGCATGAGTTTAGGAGGAGCTTCTCGGGGGGGTTGGGGCTTATTAGTAAGAGTAGCAGAACAGGAAATCCCGGGACAGTTGACACTCTCTGAACCTTGCGACAAACTCCCACAGTTTCTGTGGCTCGGAACACAGTGCTTTAATATGATCTCCACCTCTCTTCTGTCTCTTCCGTTTCCGCTAGCAGTTGACGCCCGAGGAGGAGCTGAGACTGAAGATGATCCAGCGGGAGCGAGATCGGGAGAGGAAGCGGATCAAGCGCATGAACCCGGAGTACAGGCGGCTGGAGCAGGAACGTGATAGGGATAGGAAGAAGGCTCGGCGGGCCAACGAGGCCTTCAGGCAGCTGGAGAAGCTGCGGGACAAGATCCGGAAGGATCGGAAGAAGGGGCTGCTGGTCTCGGATCCGCTGCAGCTGCCGCCGGAGTTTGCGAACATGATACCGCCAGTGCCTGTGAATGTGAAGCCAGAGGTGGGTCTGCCACCGCCACAGCCCCCGCAGCAGTCAGCGCCCCAGCAACAGCAGCAGCAACAATTGCAGCAGCAGCAGCAGCAAACGGCGCCACTGCAGCAGCACCAGCCACCGCCCACGCACCTCCAGGAGCAGCAACAGCAGCAGCAGCAGCAGCTCAGCCACCAGCTGGCGCATCAGCGGAACCGCGCCATGACCACCAGCACGCTCACCCAACTGGCCACGCCACCCGCCCATGCCACGCACCTGCAGCAGCTGAACAAGCTGCAGCAACTGTACCCGCCCCGGAGCTTCGGTCACCCCGGCCTGCCCATTGCCGGCGTGGCGCTGATGCCGCAGCTCTGCCATCCCATCCTGCACCAGAACCTCAGTGCCGCCACCCTCTATGCGGGTCCGCCCAATGGCATCAAGCAGGAGTACGGCCAGGATGTGTCCGCCTCAGCAATGGCTGCGGCCCAGGCGGCAGCCTTGGCCTCGCTAAGGAATCCCCAGCAACAGGAGGAGGCCGAAATGGCACTGAATCTCGAGCCGGAGATCATACTCCACACGGCGCCCGATGTGAATCCCGCTGCCCAGCCAGCGTCGCAGCAGCAGCATCACTTCAGCGCCCATCAGCAGCAGCAGCAACAGCAACAACAGCAGCAGCAACATCATCTCCAGCAACAGCAGCAGCAGCACTGCAGCATGTTCCAGCACATGGCTCCGCAGGCGCACATGCAGCACATGCGTTCAACGGTGCTGCCGCCGCCGCCACCGCCCCCTTCGCTGGCCCTGCCACCGCTGCCGCCCCCGCCACCTGCCACGCACCAGCAGCAACCGGCTGCGACGCCACAGCAACTGCAGCAACAGCAGCAGCAGCAACATGCGCCGCAGTGAGGTTAACACTCGCCTTTAGTCCTAAGCTCAACTCTCTCTCTAGCCAGCTAAGCGCATCCGAATGCTTGAAGCCTGGAGTTGTGATCTTCGTAAGTTATGTGATTTTCCCGCTAAATGTATTAAGTTTACAGCCTGCGAGCACAAACCTTTTGCTAATTTTATTACAAGAGCTCAAGAAAACATATATTTCAAGCCATTATACCATTTTTCCTTAAGGTTCTTTCTTGTTTTTGTTTGTAATTCTAATTAATCAGCAAAACTGTAAGAAAATTTCGTACGAATGGGCTAAGAGCTATTTAAGATCAGCTTTTATACTAAAGCAATTTCTTTTCCCAATTAAATTGGCAACAGATCATTTTTTAAACACTGATAAATAATGAAACTATATTTTTTTATTAAAAAAAAGATAAATTATTCCAACTGGATAAAAGAACAAACTTGAGTCTCAAAGTTATAAAATAAATTTTTGAATGTTAAGACTTTGTGATAAGAAATGTCCCTCGGCTAATTGTAAGCATAAAGAGGAGGTTACTATGTGCTGCAAAAGGTGTTTAAAAACATTAATTCAATATTTAATTCGAATGCAAAATATTAACTATACTTTTAAAATCTTTAACTACATGCAATACTTTTTAAGTTTTTCCGTTTTTTAACTAAAAAAAGGTCAAAATATCAATACTACATCCATTTTTAAACGTTAAATGCGATTTTTCGATATTTAAAATTTCGAATTCGATATTAGTGTGAAATATCATATATTGAGTGCGATATTTTGTCGATAAATAATTCGCATTTTTGCTTCCTAGACACATCCATCTTTCGAACTTTATTAAAATATTCTAAGCTGTTTAATATGTATATCCCTCGGCAATCACAACTCGAAGGACTCGCTCGCATTCACAACTCCTTTCCACCCACTCACACTCATGTTCATTTCTGTGTATGTTAAGTAGACGCCATTTGTAAAATGCCGTTACGTATTACGATCCGTAAAGCGTTACGCATTACGTTAGTTTATTGATTAATGGGCTTCCCCGTCATTAGTTTCCAGCATTTGTCTCTGTTTTTTAGGTCTGTACGTACATATGTATTTTTGTTTAGTCGCTAAGTGATAGACGATACGATATTGGCAAGTCTAGGATGATACGATCTACCATATAACTAACGATAACTGTATACCTATATGATATGATTCATATACATAGAAGAGTATGGCCAGCCGCAAAAAAGAAAAGAAAATAATTATTACGAATTTATGCGCAAAAGAAAAATACGAGCGAAATATATGCAGCAAAGCGAGTTTTGCTAAAAACATGAAACTAAATTGTATTAAAGGGGTTTGTTTATGGGGTGCCAGAAGGATCTATCCAGATATATCCATAAAAATCTATATTTTAACGTTATATCGTAAACGATAAATTAAAAGAGAGACAAAAAGACATACCACTCGGATATTTTTCGATAATACTAATTTTTGAACGATATTCTAAATAAGAATATTAAAAAAAACTATATTTTCGATATTGCCCGATATTTTTTCAAGATATTAATTTATAAAAATATGAAATACTTGAACTTTACTCACTTGTTATCATCCAAAACCGAGTTGAGTGCCTCTATCCACTCCGGATCGATGCTGCCATCGCAGACAATCCAGGAATGAACCTGGGCTGGCTCTTGATTTACTGCCACCGCCGTGTGGGTGAGCACGCCATCCTGCCACTGCCGCGTATCCGCATCCAAGCGGCCCAGCAGCTGAACCCGACTCATGGACTTTGGACTGATGGTGTGCACTCTAAGCTGGGAGCCACTGAGAGCCTGCCTAAGCAGGGCCATAACGGTGGACTTGCCACATCCTGGCGGACCGACTAGGACCACTCCCATACGCTTCTGGAGCTGCTCGTGCAGCTGCAGTGCCTTTTCAATTTGCCTCTCACTCCGACTTAGTCCCAGGTGGGCAAAGGCCGAGGCCAGCGATTGATGGAGTTGGGTTTCCGGTGCCGGCGAGCTGTCAATCTCGGGGAATACATTCCGGAGCAGCATCTCAAATCGTGACACGTCCTGCGGGGCCAGCTTGGACATGGTGGATGAACGCAAACAACGCACCACCACGGACATCTCCTCGGAGGCGGACGAGGAGGAGGATGCTAATTGTCCCCTCCTCAAAGCCTCGCCGCACACGAGGAGCACGGTCTTGAGTTCCCGGAGTCCCCAATCGTAGTGCCGCTGGGCCGAAAGCATCTTGCCGCACAAATCGAACAGCTCCACGATGCGGGATGCAATGGCGGTGGCCTCGGCGAAGCCCTCGACAAAGAGCATGACCCGAGCGATTTCGCCAGGCTCCGGCTGCTGCATCACAATGGGTCGGAATAGAGCCTGGATGTTCCCGGGCAGCTTCTGGCGGCCACCGTACTCGGCTCCAGCCGGATTTAGGGTCACAAAGATGCCACAGTGCTGGTTGAGTTGGACCTAAGAAAGGGTAGAATTTATTTAGATTTTTATCTGGAATTTCGAGTTGTTTAATTCTTTATAGTTTAAAGTTAACTTTTGACTAAGTATTCCTGCATCCACAAAGCTCTCTCCCTTTTAAATCATAAATTTTTCACTTGGAAAGCTACCATAAACCATTATTCTTTGCCGCCACAATTTCATTTTGAAGCCATTTCATAACTCATCCTGCTCACCTGTCGCTCGCCAATCTGTACGCTGCTGGCCCGCTCCTTCAGTGCGCTCTGGATGGGCTGGATCAGCATGGAGATGGACGAGAGGGTGGCCTCCTGCAGCCGGTTGAACTCGTCAAAGCAGCCCCAGGCCCCGCAGCGGGCCAACCCGGTGAGGATGAGGCTCATCGACTCGGTGTCCACATTCTGCAAACATTTCAAGGAATAATGACGAATAGCTAGGGATTACCATGCACTTGGGGAAAAAGTATAGCAGGAAGAGATATTTTTTTAAACTTTTCTGCTGCTAAAAATACCAAGGACGCTCGCTTTTATTTTTGATAAATGAAATTCTTGTGCCGTTTTTTTGAACTGTGCATCGTCACTCACCTCGTCGCAATTGAAAACCAACACTAAGCGCCCCAGCATGGCCCCCAGAGCCTTGACGCACTCCGTCTTGCCGGTGCCGGCGGGCCCGAAGGGATTACCCCCCAGACCCATGTGCATGGCCTGGGTGAGGATGAGATAACAGCGGTGGGTGAGGCGCGTGTGAACCAGCTTGCTGGCCTGCCCGAGGAACTCGTAGGCGTATTCAAATTCGGCATAAACCATGCGGACGCACACTTGTCGATTGTTGGCTCTTTCCGCCTTTCCCAGGTAGTATCTCAGTTGACACAGCCAGTGCCAGTCGCTGGTGTGGACCACATTGTGCTTCTGGAGCTGCTCCACCACACTGGCGTAGTGTACGAGGTCCAGGAGCAGGGCTCTCAGCTTAAGGCTGACAAGGGTCCCATTGGGTGACCTCTGCTTCAAGGCGGCCAGGTGTGAGATTTCATCTTTCAGTTGTTGCTGCAGTTTCGCCAAGGACATGCCACCAATGGCCTGTTCCGCCTGGCGTGTGAAGTGCAGGGCCCTGGAAGTGGCTAGCACCTGGCTGGCATGGCTCTGAAGGATCTTCTCAGTCAGGTTATCACTGGCGCCCGTGGTGCTGGAGTAGCACTCGTAGATCTGATCTCTTAAAGTGTCCTGCACCACGGTCACAAGTTGATTAAGCCACACCTACGGGGGGAACATGAAATATATAAATATTTTGATTTAAATTAAATTCATTAATAACTATATAAAGCACAGCTAAATTTTTTCAAGTGTTCCCACCTCAATGTCGCCCCTCATCTCAACGGGCTGGCTTAGCTTAAGCTCATCGCCCTCGGCACTGTGCACGGCGGTGATGCTGTACTGATTGATATCCGGCGATGTCCGGGGATTAGGCCGGATGCTGAGGCTGTGGCAGCCGGGGAAGAGCTTGCGGATGTGCCGCTGTATGACATCCGCATCCTTGCTGGCCTGCCCAAGCAGCTCCAGCAGATCATCGTCGCCCAGGAAGTAGAAGCGGGGAAAGGAGTTGCGCTTGTCCTGCGAAAAGGGATTATTTATCTGATGAAGTTGCTTAGCCGGCTGCTACTCACGGTTATGTAGCTCATCAGGTTCTGCTGGCACCTGGCCAGCTGCGTCTCCAAAGAGCTCACAATGGTGCTGATGTTGTTTATCTTGGTCAGCGAGGTGACACGCGGATCCAGCTCAATTTCGCGCATCACAAAGCGAAAGTCTTTGTCGATGCGCTTGAACAGAGCCTGCTCCTGCTGCAACGTTCCGGAGCCAAAGACGGGTTCCAGGTAGACCCAGCTATAAGAATATATTATTATAAACAAAGAATACAAGTGAAAATATAGATATTTAGGACTCACCGCCTTTGCGAGTGATTCAGGCTGCTCAGCAGGGCATCTAGCGTGTTGAGGCGACTCTCCCAGAGCTCCGCCTGATCCGAGAAGCTGTCGAAGGCCGCAGAGTTCTTGGCGGACTGCAGCAGGGACTGATTGTCGCCGATCTTGTTGAGCACCTCCTGGTAATCCTTAATCAGGGCCACACTCTGCCCGGCGGCATCGGTGCGCGTGATCAGCTTCAGCTGGGCCGTAACGGACCACTGATCCAGCTCCACCAGAGCCTGTCTTACGATCTGTTCGCTGGATGCCTGCCTCACTATGTTGGCAATCTCCTGGCCAGCCGCCTGCAAGGCATCCAGGTCCTGCAGGATGTCCTGCAGTTGGATCATATGCAGGGGCTTTGGATTCACGTGTCCCAGTAGCTGAAAGATCCTTGCCCAGTGGCGCTCACTCAAGGCATCCGACTGCAGCTGCTGAAGGATGGGCAGCGCCGACTGAAGGCGCTCCACCTGCTGCCGGATCCTCTTCGAGGGCAGATCGATGGAGGCGTGCACGGAGCCCTCCCACCGGGCTATGAACTCGTTAAGCAGGTAGGGACGTCTCCGGTAGATGGCCCACTCTTCCTGCAGGATCGGCTGCAGCTCGGTAAGGAAGCTGTCGTAGACCTGCCACTGTTTCGACTGCTGCTCCAGTTGCTCTTCGATTTCCGTGAAGGGCACCAGCATCTCGCGCGGAAATTCCATATTGAACTTGGAGCACTCCTCGAGCAGCTGTTGCTTCTTCTCCTGCAACTGCTGCCAGTGGAGGCGGCGCTCCTTGAACACCTCCAGGGTGGCATTCTCATTGGCCTCCAGCTCGGATATGGTTGACTCCCAACGGAGCAGGAATTTCTCGGCCTCGTTCTTCAGGTTTTGCAGCTGAGTCTCGGCCTGATTTTTGATCATGTCCACCTGACGCTGCAGGATCACCGCGTGGTTCTCGAGCAGCGGCTGCAACTGCTCCCACTGCTGCAGAATGGCCGTGAGGGCGGTGACCCGCTCCTTGCACCAACCCGCCAGGCAGGCGTCCTTCTCTCTCACCGCTTCCAAGGTCCGTGCCACCTGCGGCAGCTCGCTCATGATCTTCTCGTATTTCATTCCCGACTGGCTGATGCTGCCCTCGTCCATGGGCACATTCTGGAGGAACTGCAACGCACTCTGCAGGAACTCCTGGATCAAACCGATGTCCGTGAGGATGGCTGTCCGCAGGCTATTGGCCAGAGCCTCCCAATAGCGCCGGCTTATGTACTCAATGTCCGATCTGAGGGGCAGGACATTGATCACGATGCAGTCGATGGACTCCTCGGCCTGCTGCAGCTTGGCCAGCTGCTGGCTGAAGTGCTTGCAGGCCCGGAAGTTTCGATCCCAGTCCGCGGCTTCGTTCAAGTGGATCCCGCACAGCTGCTCCACATCCACGCAGCCCAAAGCGATCCAGGGCAGCCAAATGGTCTTGAAGTCCTCCAGCTTGTCGAAGAGCTCGCCTGCCCGCTGGTAAAGCGGCCCAAAGTGGTGCCGATTCACACTGACCATGGACTTGAAGAGATCCTGGCTGTGCTCGGACAGCCCATGGAAGTTGCACGGCCGCTCGATGAAGCGCCTCAGCTGACTGAAGTACTGGTCGCGTAGCTCCTCCTCCGGCGGACTGTAGACGAGCTCGCGCTGGCGGAGCAGTAGCTTCACATGTATGTCCGGCAGCTTGTTGTTCATGTCCAACAGGCCCAGAATATACTGGTATTCCAGCACCTTGTACAGCTGATGATCCCAGTGCAGCTTGAAGGCGTCCAGGTGGGTGTAACCCTGACGCTCCAGCGTGGCGACCAGTTCGCGCAGATGACGCAGCTCATCTTTCCAGATCTGATTTTGGGTGAACAGGTCCGTGGACATGAGCTTCATCACCTGGAAATAATCATTTGATCAGAGAGAAACATGAGTCTTAAACAGAAAGGAAGCTAACTTTGGGAAGTTGAAGGTTGAATACCTTTGCAGCTTAAATTATCATATTTTATGATTATATTATAGTCTTGGGCCTCGCTAGAGTGTACTATGGCATAAAGGAGGAGCTAACGGCTGAAGTTTGCAAAACAAACACACTACTTTCTTTGAAAGAGGTGATCTGCCGTTATCAGTCTTAAGCTCCTCTTCTCTCTGTTTGATCGAACAAACATTTTTGATTCTTAAAAGCTCACCGAAGCTTATATAGTTGATTCATATTGATTCTTAATGATTCTTAATCACTACAATGATCAGCGTAAGCTTTACCTAAAATTGCAAGCTATCTAACAAGCTTACATCGTATAGCGGGACTCTTGAAATTATTTGTAAGCTCCTCCTTCATGCTATAGTGTACGTGAGGCCTTGAAGAGTATTATAGTGATGCAGTAATTTCCGAACTAATAAAACACCACGATTCTTGTTTTTTCGAACCAAGACCCACTGTTCATTAATTTGCCTAATTTATTTACACATTGACCCCACTACCCATTAAAGAGCTCAAAATAGTCGCATAAATAGTGCCTGAAACATAAATCACAGCAAGTATTTAAGTATGTATATACTTTAGCGTCTGTTCTTCGAGGGAATAACACAGAAGAACGAACCGATCGTTGCTGAAACAGTCTCGAAATGGTTGTCATAATAAACGAACTAAACATTCCCCTGCCGGAGCACCTTAACGAGCAGTTCTTCATCGAAACCCTGGAGGAGGGACTGCGGGAGCCGACGATCAGTCTGAAGAAGATCGACTTCGAGCGGGGCAGCTGTCCGGGGGATAACTACTGCTCAGCCATCTTCCGGGTCCACCTGACTTTCGCCAGGCAGAGAGAGGGTAGGGAGGAGCAGCTCTCCTTGATCGTAAAGACCATTCCCATAACAGAGGCAACTCGGTTTTTGGAGGACGCCCGTGTGTTTCTCAAGGAGAAGCAGACCTACATCGATGTGCTGCCTCGCCTGGAAATCCTAAGTCGCGGCCACAAGTTCGGTGCCAAGTGAGTGAAGCTTTCGCTTTCTGATATCTCCAATCCATAATAACATCTTGATTGGTCACAGATACTTCCATTCGGTAAAGTCCCCAGTACAGACCATTGTGTTTGGTGACCTTAAGGCGGAGGGTTACAGGGTGGCCTCGCGGGAAGCGGGCTTGGACTGGGACCATGCATCGCTGGTCATGCAGCAGCTGGGACATTTTCATGCCACTTCCATGGTGCTGGCAAAGAAGGTAATGACTCAATGAACCCGAGAGATCGATGTTTATAAGCCTCTCTGCAGGATCCTGACATTGTGAAGCAGTTCAGCCGCGGCATGCTCAGCGAGGAGAGCCTTTTGAAGAGCGACTCCCTTGCCCAAATGTTTGGTGGCTTTCTCCAGGGCCTCATCAAGTGCTCCGCCAGTTGGCCGGGCTTCGAGAGGATTAGCCAGGACTTGCAGCGCTTTCAGGACAACTTCAAAAGCGTTTGCCTGGATGCCGCCAAGCCAAAGCCCGAGGATCGGTATTTAGTGCTTAATCACGGTGACTTGTGGACCACCAACTTCCTGTACGCATATGAGGATCCCAATCAGCGGGAGAAACCAACGCGCGCCATATTTGTGGACTTCCAGGTGAGCTTCTTCGGGAGCCCCGCCTGCGATCTGAACTTCTTCCTGAACACCAGTCCCACGCTGCAGCTGCTGCAGGAGCGACGCCAGGAACTGATACAGGTCTACTATGCAGCCTTTAGAGAGTCTCTGGAGTATGCTCGCTTCGAGGACATTCCCAGCTACGAGGATCTGCAGTTTGAGCTACGCAGCCGTGAGGTGTACGGCCTCTTTGGGCTGTTCGCCTTCCTGCCCATGATCACCATGCCCAGGGAATTGGCGCAGGACAATAGCCTTGAGAGCATGCAGGATGAGGCCTTCAAGCAGCGCAAGATGGATGCCATTTTTGGGCAAAAGTTTCTCAATGACTACCAGAAATGGGCACTGAAGAGAGCCGACGCTTTGGGGGTCTTTGATGACTACTAAGTAAATATTATATTTTTGAATAAATTCGGATTTTTATATTGGAAAAACCCCAACTAAAGTCTAAGTGAAAAATTGTTTATAAGATTCAAGGACTTACCGTTCTCTTGGCCTGCTCATGATATCCCACCAGCAGGGTGTTGTCCGTTGATAGTTTCGAGACGGCTGCCTGCAGGATGTCGACGTAGCGCTGGACCGATGACTCGTCCTGCCAGGCCACCGTTTCGCTCTGAACAAGGCGCTGCAGCTCGAGGGCGTTCTTCAGCATTATGGGCCGCTGGCAGGGAATCATCCGATCGCCGATGGTGTTGTGGAACGTGGCTATCTGCTGGAGCCGGCGGGCATAGCACATGTACTTGGCCGCATGCGTGGCAGCGGCTCGAAGTTCTAGGGGAACATTATAGCCCAGATTCTCGAACTCGCGCACATCCTGGCAGAAGGTAACCAGCTTGGGATTAAAGGTAACCCGCATCAGCTGGCGGCCCTCCTTCTCGAACTTTACCACAGCCTGATCGTCGCGGAGTCTGTAAATTAACATTGTAAATCCTTAAATATAGTTACTTTGCGAAGCAAGGACTCACCTCAGCTCGCCGCTCTTCACCGCCGTGGAGCACTGTCCCGACCAGATCTCGAAGTTAGTGCGCAACAGGGACTCGGTCTCCTCCTTGATCTCCTGCACCGCCTTGTTGACCTTATCGAATCCCTCCCGGCCGCTGATCAGGTGGCTGACCTTCTCGATCTCCTGGATCTGGTGCTGGACGACTTTAAGCCAGCGGCACTCGTTGCAGATAACCGACAGGTGGCCGGTGTCCGGCTCCATATTAGAGTCGGCCATTGCCTTGCGTAGATCCTGCAGCAGGATATGGAGGGACTGCAGGAACTGCTCCCGCTCGATGGTGAGCAACTCCAGGACAGCCGGCCGCTGGATAAGGGTCTCGTACTTGGAGAAGATGAAGATCACCTGCCGGGGATTGCTCAGGTGATGATGCAGCTGGGCCTTCAGGGCAGCGGCAATTCGCTCATCGATGGGCTGCAGGACCAGCTCGAAGTGGTTCAGAGCCTTGTGCCACTTGGCCTGACCCAGCGAGGATGTGTCGAAAATGTTGAAGTCTATTGTGGAAATTAATTATTTAAATAAATAATTATTATATACAAATTTTCTTTTAATAAAATCTCACCCGTGAAGGGGGCCTGCTCCTGGAACATCTCCTGCAGCTCGGCATCGTCCAGCAAGGTGGCAATCTGCTTGTACAGCTGCTTAATGCTCCGGATCTCCCCGAGCCGCTCCTTGAACTGCTGCCCCCTCTTGGGGATATGCGGATCCCCCAGCCAGGGGTGCTTGACGTAGTTGGGCCAAAAGAGACGCGTCAGAGAGTCGCATAGCTGGATCCAGGCGTCCACTGTGTCAATGCTTTGGCTCATCAGATTTCCCACATGGCTGGAGTTCAGGCTCCAGATGTCCTCGGCCAGCAGCTGGTTGAGACAGACCTCCAGCAGGCGCTTGCCCAGGATGTCCAAGAGATCTGTCATCCGCGTCTGCGGATAGTTATAAGGCAGCCGCCATAGTTCATCCAGATTGTTGTGGGCATGATCGAGGAACTCCTCGATGGTGCCACTCGGATTAGCGCCGTCAATAGTACTTTAAGAATGAGCTAAAATTATATTTTAAATATATATTTTGTGTATTTTTACCCAATTTGCTTTTCAATATTTTCCAAGACTCCGATAAACACTTGTGCGGCCTCGCGGTCCAACCGAGAGCTGGACTTTTGACCCAGTTTCTGTTTCCAGTACTTGATCTCATCGCGCAGACTGGTAATGCCTTTAAAATATATTCAAAATAAATAATTAATGAGTAAATAATTAGACTCAAACTCAAAGAAAAACCCACCGCTCTGTGGCAATCCCAGACTGGAGCCCAGGTTCTGGTGCAGGTTCTCCAGGATTCCGCTCAGCTCCGGCCCGTACTCGTTGCTCTGAAAGTGGTCGAAAGGATCTAAGAATTTCAGGCAGGACACAACTGGCCAAGTATAATTGGCAAAATGAAATTGCAGACTAGATTGAATTATGCGCAAATGCGATTAAAACAGCAGAGACACAAGGACAGAGACTGGGACAGGTACAGATACAGATACAGGTGAGAGAGTTAAGCCGAGTGAGGGAATTAGCCAGGTGGAATATTACACTGGACTACACACGCTCTGCACACACAGACTTACCCGGGCCGTGTTGGCGGAGGGCGAGAAGACCCGTGAAACGGAATTGTAAATCGACTTGACCATGCCGCCTTCGAGGGTTAGAATTCCCAGCAGGGGCTCCGAGGGGACGCCTCCTTTGGTGGGGCTTCGTCCCACCTGCGGCACCTTGTAGAAGAGCAGGCTCAGCTCCTCGCTGGGTATGCGATGATGGAACCGTATCCTGCCCTCCGCCTCATTGAATACCGCCGCTATGACCGTGTGCTCCTCCTGCTCGAGAAACTCCAGTATCATGGCCGTCTGCTCGTCCAACTCTGAGCCCGGCAGCCGGGCGGCAAAGTATTCCACTGAATAGAAGTTGCTTTTTATATATTTCTTAATATATATATACTTGACTCCTGGGCTCACCCGATGTATTTATTATAAATTTCGTGCGTTGGCTCATCTTGTATTGGTTTTTTTTTTGTTTTTTGAGGCTGCCGCTGTTTGGCAACTTTCGGTTTTCATCAAAACTCTTTCACTTTTTCCCTAAAACCCGACACTAAACCCTAATATCTGTTGTCGTTTTCGGTTGTCAGGGGCAACATGTATACATGGCACAAGGTTGCCCTGAAGTGGTTGGTTTTAGTGCAGAGAGAGAAATACTTTGCTACAAATCCTTTTCAAAAATAAGATACATCCTTTGAATACTCTTCTGACTAGTTGTTCCCTTTTTAACCCTTTTGAAAAATATATTTTTCTTTAAGAATTTCTTTAAGAATATAATTTTTACATTATGAATATCATATAAACTACAAGTTCCATTGGTTTTCCCTTCATTTCTCGCTGTGTACTGGCTTCTGTTCCCAAGGAGCTGACTGTGTTCGGTGCTTTTTTCCCTTGCTGCACCTGTTGTTTGCCACTGGGCATACGACACGTGTTTTAGTTGCCATGGCTGGCAAGGACGAGAGGGGGGTGGCTGGTGTCCTGTCTTCGGGCCTTCCGAGGCATTACCTCAATCCAATCGGGATGGACGCCTGCTAATGAATCGGAGCACTGGACTGCACTAAAAGTGCCTCAGCTGGTTTATATCATTTGAATGTCCATTAATTGAATTGTGCGGGCGTGCCCAGGTACTCTTGGTCGGACAGGTGAGGCGAGGCGAGCATAAAACAGGACATACAGGTGCAGATACGACAGGAGACATGCATTAACTTTGAGGAACATTTTTTACATATTTATATAGTAAACCTTCAAGTAGTCATCATCAATGTAAGCCATCTGTAAACACATAATAAAAACACATCTATGAATAATTTAAAAATTGCTATTATACTTACATGGACAATAGCCTTGTATTCGTCATATTTATAAGGTTCTTCAATGGTGAGACTTAAGGGTCTTTGTAAAGAAGGATCCCTTATAGATGTCAGCAGATTATGTACCTCCCTTACGAACTCTGCGTGCCACAAATGTGTAAGAATAATTGAAAGGCTATCAAGGTTTCTGCTAGACTTTAAAATGGCCAACACTGTCTTGAGCTGATTCTCCGACCTACGTTCATAAGTTGCTTTGGTGACGTGCAATGACTGGAGTTCCTCTAGTTGATCAAGGTCTGAGTTGGTAGTAAAATGTGAAAGGAGTCGAAGATTTAGGGATCTTAATGATTTAATTCTCATAATGTTATTCAACTCTTCGACAAACCCAATCGCTGCAGTGAGATGTCTTAATTTAAGTCCTTCTTTACTGGCTAAGGACCGGTAGACTCTATGTTGTGAAGTTGTGCTTTCTATATGAAGTTCCTGGAGATTTTTTATGTTAGCCAGAGCATCTGAGGCATTATTATTATGGCCAACGTCATAGCTCAGCAAGGACAAGCTTAAAGACTCCAAATTTTCAAGTTCAGGTAAACATTGACATTTCTCTATCTCAATAGGCGAGTGAATGACCAATTTTTTTAGATTTTCCCAACTGAATTTAATATTTACGTTAAAAACTTGGACATTAAGGCTTTCCAAGTTCTCCAATTTCTGCAGAAAAGGCAGATTTTCTGAGTTCAAAATAGAGCCAGTGAAACTTCTGAGACCTTTTAGTTTTGAGAGTTCTTCAAATGCCAAGCGATCGAGGGTTCCCTTCACAATTTTTATATGCTGAAGTCTAGTTGTGCTTTTTGAAGCGAATGCGGCAAATAATTTCCGTAGAGAGCGCTGTGGTTTTACAATAACCAACTCTTCAATATTTGAGTTAGCCAGCTCATTCAGAGCATCATAATCGGTACTAAAAAAAGGACCAATTAATTCCAATTTCTTAAGGGATTTAATCCTGGAAATGTTATATAGCTCCTTAGGGAAAAGGGCGTTTGATTTAAGTTGCAGAAATTGAAGCCTTGGTGACTCCTTCATAGCCAGCTGGTCGAAGAGCTTGATCAGAGTTCCCCTTGCATTGTGCGTTAAGGTCAGCTCCTCGAGCCGATTCAGTTCGGATAACTGCTCAATGCCAACCGTATCTATTAAGGAAATATTCAATTTTTTTATTGTCTGAACCGCTGTAATATTAGCTATATCCTTGAAATTGTTCCTTTCCAAATGTACTTCTTCAATCGCTTCTAAATCTCCGTGGGATAAGGCTTCAAACAGTTCATTTATGGACTCCTTTTTCCAGACATAAACATATTTAAGGGTTCTAACTGAACTCCATTTATTCTTTACAAATTTAAGGTGCAAACTCTTGCAGTCGATGACACCGCTTTCCTGGCAGGTATTTAGCAGCTTGCAAAGTGCCTTTGAATAGGCATTCTCGAACTCCTTTTCGACGGTGATAACCAGGGTTGTGAGGTCACTAAGCTCACTCAAAAGTTCTATAGACTCCCAGTCGGAGAAGGAACACTTGAGGAGTTTCACAGACTTTATTTTCACCAGCTCCAAAGTATCAAACTTATCCAGTTGTCCCTGATTAATTTGTATCGACTTCAGATTGAACAATCCGTCCGGTATCATTGATGCAAAAAATTTCGCTTTTGGTGTTTGATCGCCAGGATAATGGACCTTGTTCTCAATGTGCACGCTTTCTACATGGAACAGCTTTAATATTGACACGAATTCGCTGATGTCGATATCCGATGTTGGACATTTCCATAAGGTAACTATTTTCCCCTGCAAGTCCATTTCAAGGTTGGCTGCCATTAAAGTTATGACTGCGAGGGATTGCTCTAGGGGACCGGTGTCTTTGGATATTTCCGAAAAATCATAATTGGTAATTAGCTCTACCCTTGGTGGAAATTTCTTGGATGAAATTCTCAACTTCTTCAGGGAGTTTATTCTGGCAATCGTTACTGTGCTCAAGGAGGCCAGCTCATCGTTAAAGTTTATTGATAATGCTCCTGCTGCGTGCCATTTTTGTATTGCCTTGAACATTGTCAACAACGAACCGTTCTTGTAGGCTCCATGGAAAGTAATTTCTTTTAGTCTTGGTAGCTCTGCCAGCGGTGCATATTCACATCCATCTATATCGGGCTTTGGCACAAATTTCAGATACTGTAGACGACGGCAATGTGGCACGATGTCAGACAGTCTGCCTTGAATTTCAGACGACATAAACTCCAACTTGTACAGATCTGGGTTTGACTTGCAAATACTTGCCAGGTCTTCTGCGCTCATAGTTACGTCTAAATAGAGCTCGGAAATATAGCCAAGGTTAGGTAAGTCTTCCAGGAAATAGCCTTGAACAAGAAAAAAAGTATATAAAATATATATATTTACTTATTAGTGGAATAAACTAACCTTTTAAATCGATTTTGACAATGCTCAGTCTCGTTTTATTTGCCAGAGCGGACTTCAGCATTTGAAAATGTTTAGGAAAATCGGGATAAGACGACGATGGGTCATAGTTCAGTTGAAACCTTTGCAATGCCGTATTTTCTCTGATGGCTTTGGTGTAGAGTTTCCAGTAAGCGTCTTTTTCCATCTTTTTTTCAATTATCGATTGCAACGGACCATAGTCTATGGACAGGCAACGAAGTTTGGCCAAAAGAGTCAGTTCGCGGCGGTAGTAAATACTTTTGAAACATGATTTCAGCAGCCCCTCTATATATTCGTAGGCCTTTGCAAAGTTTTCTATATACTCATACTTCAATGGATGGTCTGGAGGCTCTTCTCTCAGCTCACAATCGGCAATAATGTATTTCATTATCTCCAGCAGGCAGTAGTCATCGAGATCCAAGAGGTGCTTTCTTTTTCTGTCCATTTTAAACTTGTAGGAAAACAGGAAGGAAGGGGGAAATTGAACTGAAGCATAACGAAGTATTGTAATATATGTTAACTTTACTTGTTACAAACCAATTTGAAATCCGCTGAACCGTTCTTTGCAATTTCAAGACTTCAACTGAGGGCTATGATTAACCGGAAATGGCAATAAGTGAGTTCCAAGATAAGTCAATAAGTCAACAAGTCACTGTGGAGCTCCAGTAAAAGTCTTAAATAATACTTAATATTGTTACCTAACTTTTTAAGGGTAGAATTAAACATCATTTATCATTATTATTATTATTATAATAGCTAGACTAGAGTTTGAACTTCTTCAAATCTTCAGTTCGAAAAAAAAAAATATTAAATTGGGTTTCTACTGTGTTACTGTGAATTTTAAACTTATCTTATCTTGATGTAATCTTAATATGGGTAAGATTAGATAATGAAATCATTTTTGTACCTTCAATATTAAGCAGGCAGGCCTCTTTTATTCTTAAAAATGTTTAAACCATTTTATAAGTAGTGTCAAATCTAATCACAGTTTTTATATAAACATGTGTAAATTATTACTAAAATGTATTGCTTATATTTGTTTAAATCTGTTCATATATATTTTCATAATTTCGTTTGTGGCACCAAAATTTCAATAATAAACAATTGTATGTTATGATGATTATGGAGATATCCGGTTCCTTGAGCTTCTCGTACCTTGGTCTTCCTTTTATTGAATCCTCAATTGCCAGGCATTCATTTCACATATTCCTTTAGTGCCCAAAGTTGGCCTCCTGATTCTAATCGCATTTTCGGTAAGCCCGGGGATTCGAGTTCGGGAGTTCCGAAGTTTTGGCATTGGCGCTGCACAACTTAGTTAGGCCAACTAGCTCCGTAAACTATGAGTTGAGTTGAGGCTGCTGCCGCATATCCGCCTATCCCGGGAGGATGCTTGGCCCACAAAGGACTCGTGGCAAACGCCACGCAAATTTAATAACCAATGCAGGCCGCCAGGATGGGGGTATTGGGTGGCTTAGCACCGGAAAAGCCAGGCATCAGGCGCTTAAGCTTCCGTCTCCATGTGTTTGATGCAGCCCAGCGCCGAAATGTTTGCCCTCCACTTCCCTTAACCCCTTCAGTAGTGTTTCCTTTACCCGTGCCTCACATCAAACAAACTTTTACGGGCAAAAAACGGGGAAGTCCCCGCATGCTACAGTGTTACTTTTTTTTTGTTGTTTTCGCCGGTCCAACTGTTTCAACACTGGAATCTCTGTGGCAGCCGTCAACCATTTAAGCAAATTAACTGAATAATTAAATTGTGCAGCATGGCCTTCTTCCTGTTTCAGTCTTCTCTTCCGTTCTGGGTTCTTGCAGGAAAGTGTTGAGAAAGCAAGGATTCGAAAGGATTTTTTAGCTTACAAATATATATTTTCTCTAAACATGAAATCGGAGTAACTTTCTGCTACAGCTTAAGCTTAAAATTATTAGAAATTGTAAACATAATGTGGAAGAAAGTGTATTTAAATTCTCTTGAGATTCCAAGAAACTATTCCTCAAAAAGGTTAGCTCTCGACTGATTATACTTCCTTCCTATTTCAGTGTTCTCTTCCGTTCTGGGTTCTTGCGGGAAAGTGTTGAGAAAGCAAGGATTCGAAAGGATTTTTTAGCTTACAAATATAATTTTCTCTAAACATGAAATCGGGGTGACTTTCTCCTACAGCTTAGGATTAAAATTATTAAAAATTGTAAACATAATGTAGAATAAAATGTAGTTAAATTCCCTAAAGATCCCAAAAAACTATTCCTCACTGATAATACCCACATTTAATACACATTCTTCTATTACAATTTATGATCTGCGACTCATTTGATCTTATACTTTATTCTCTGTAACAGAAACAAAACTCCCTCTAATTGGGCATTTAATACAATGACAGCGAGAGCATTGCATGACAAATGCCCCGAAAGTGGGCCCTAAATATGGTATGTATATATATTTATTCAATGCTGATTTTGGGCAGAGTCTTTGGCTTGATTTAACCTAATGGTCGTGATGGCTGCTGGCTGATGGCGATTTATGGGCTTATGGGATTTTTATGCGACTGCCAGGGCTGCCAACTACTCGCACTGGTGGTATCGATAATATTTTATGTGCTTCTGGTTCTCTTTTTATTGTCTCAGCGATTACGAGACAGTTTTCTTCGGTTGCTCACAGGGGCAAAGCCACTGGCAGGAGGTTGCCCCAGGGATGGGGCAACTTTTAGTGCTTGGGGCTTGGCCAGCAATTTATGGTTTATGGATTTTGTCAAATTACATGTTATTCGGTTGGGCTTTTTGTATCTTCTCTCTATTCCTGGCAACCTTTTGTTTTTCGCCTGTGGACGAGGAAGGAGCATAAATTGTCAACACATTCGAAGGCGTTTGCATTCGAAATAGGGAAATGGGAAAATTGTTAGCATGTGTATCTTAGGCGTTTTGCATTGAAATTGCTCTTTGATGTCCCTGTCCCCTGCCCATTGTTTATTTGTTTACTTTTCCTATTTTTTTTTTGTTTTTTGCAACCATAAAAACATATAAATGTGTAAATTTTTATAGCCCTCCGGCAAGCTAACCATAAAGTGGAAATTATATATCGAAGATTATGATTGTTATGGGCCCCAACGACATTGAATTTATGGTTGTCCAGGCATATAAATAAATATAAATTGAAAACAGAAGAGCAGTTACAGGTTGTGTTCAGCCGGATATATGCAAATGTCTTTGTATCTGGTAATTGCCAATAAATGTGCGTAATCTTTGAGATACTTCGTGTGGCCTCATATGGCAGATGATGAGCATTTTCTATTGGAATTTATGTACGAAAGATAACAAATGATGATTCATTAGAAGTATTCTTTTTTCTAAATCTGAATCATAATAAATTTGTTTGAAAAAGGAAACTAATCACCAAACGAAGGCAAAAATATTTTGAGGAATGTGATTTCTTCCCCTTCTAACCCAAACTGTCACTCGGACAGATTTTCCAATTTTCTTTTTACACAAAAACTACTGTTTGGCTAATAGCTCAAACAACATAAATGGCAAACGTATGATCTGAGTGATTTTCTCAAAACAATGAAAATGTAAAGAGCGCCCCGGATGGTCACTGTGAACATATGTGAACAATTTTGGCTGCGATGCCAATACACAATGGCATTGGCAAATAAGCCAAAAGGAGTATAATTGGGGAAGTAGAAATCAGAAATCAGGTGGAATTGTTGAGAGACTGTTTGAGCTTGTTTCTGTGTCTGCCTGTAAACAATGAATATGCATGACTTGCCATGAAGCATGCCACACATGCAACAACAGAGGGCGAGGGACAGAAAAAGCAACTTCAATTTGCGAAAGTGATATGCTGCTCAGGAAAACAAGAAAAAAAGAGAAAAAAGAACGGAACAGCAGTAACGCCAAAGTCGAGTGCTGAGTTCTCTGCAATACCCGGTACTTAGTGGGTAAGAAAGATGGCATACTTTTTGACATTTTATTATTCTACGAAAAATAAGAATGTTGCAAAAGTTACCTTGGAAGTGAGAAGAGTTATGAAATAAATTACGGGAAATTAATTATTTTTATTTATATTACAAAATATTCTATCAACGCTATAGTTTATTGAATATTTTAAAGCACACTTTTAACAGCTTTTTAATTTATTTTAAAAGCAGAATTAATGAATAAATCTTAATATTTGTATTAATATATTTATTTTTATATTTTTACTTAAATATATCCCCCAATATACCCCTCAAATCAATGATTACTGGGTACAATAATCAAATGCCAACGAACGCCTGAAAGAGATGGGAGAGTCAGGACTAGACTCCTCGGCTGACGAGCATCATAACGTTGATTAATTAATGCCGTCGATATGCCGATGACATCTGCTGAAATCTTCGTTCGAGCGGAAATAGAAGTTAGTTTTTGTGCCTCGCTCTACCCGGAAGTTAAGTGTAGCTTAACCCCTTTCATTTGCAGTAAGGCAGCATTTTTCGCCTGAACTCGTCGATGGATCAGGCTGCTATATTCTCAAGGAGGCATCTGTCCTGGCCTGTTGCATAATCTGGCAATTAGTAAATGTCAAATTCCCCGCTCGCATTGAGAGAGTCCAAATTTACAGCCTGCAAATCGCTGTTATATATCATCCTGCTGCAGGTCCAAGGAGACGCCGCCAGTAAGTATGCAACGGAAATTGCGGCAACGCATGTGATTATGTTGTCTCTGTCTCCGAGGAGCACCCAAGTATGCATGTTATATACATATATATCCTTGTGCATACTTTATATATACATACATTAGCCAGTCTGAGTGTGTGTGTTCGTAGCTAGGTCCTTGGCTTGATTAAAAGCCTTGTTTCAGCGATGAATTGTTGCTGCATACTTTGGGGCTGTCCCGAGGAGCAGCACACGTCCTTTAAGGTGAGTAGTGTTCGTCCTTTAAGGTGAGTAGTGTGCCCGAGTTCACTTAAAAATGCAGGAATTTATTAAGGGAGGGAGGCACTTTTGCAACAACACACAATATCCACAGGTTTCTGGTCTTGTTTTTAAACATTTACAAACACTTACGAATCCTCGTAGAAGGATAGTTTAATTTTGATATATTTTTTAAACAAATATGTGATGTGTTTAATGGGATATCTAAGGTTTGACTATCAAATGTTTCTTTAATAAATCAATAGATAGATTAATATATATTGATATTGCTCTATTCATGCAGCTCTACAAATCTATTAGATATTTTTTAGACCAAAAATTTCCTCCTAAATAAATTAGTAATTAAAAATAAATTATTCCTAATTACCTTAACAACTCAAAAGTGCTGGAAAAGATTTTCTGCCTTGAGCTAAACGCTCTTCCCTCAAAATCACAAATCAGAGCGACCTGCCATGTGAATAATTAAACATAATTAGCAACTATTAACGAGCGCACAACCCCGGGAGCTGGGCCAGGACCGAATCAGGACATCCACACAGTTGGCCAGCTCAGGGGCATTCCGGCCAAATCAAAGCGAATCAACAGGACAACCGGACAACACAGGACATGGCCGGCGAAACGGGTAAAGGGGATCACGGTGTTCCCGGGGGGAAAAGGCGTTATAGGGACAGACCCTAATAAGTCAACTGCAATGCATAAATTTCGGCATAGCAGCAGGCTTAGCAGGGCCAGGTGGCAAATCCAAACCCAAACCCAAACACAGACCCAAGCCAAGCCAAGTGTTTGCAATTCCGACTTGGCCAAATAACCCTAGGAAGCGGGCCAAAACGGGGGCTGAGGAGCGGCATAGCTGTGTTTAAGGAATTTCCCTGATTGACAATGTGGTTCTGCCTTGGGTGGTGGCCACAGCCGCCCACTTTTGTCGCCTTCGCCGTTGGTCAAGAGCAAATTTGGCAATACAACAGAGCGACGCCTTAACCTTTGACAGGCCGCACACATTTCAATTGTTGGAAATTTGTAGGGTTAGGGTTAGCCTTTTGGGTCGAACATTAAAATTGATTACCTTGACAGTTTTGGCTAATAGATGTGGAATGAAATCTTTGGCTTCTTGAGGAGATGGGTGTCACCTTTTCTAAAAGCAGCATGGAGGGAAAAGTCTATTTCCACCTTAAAATAATATAAATCTTTAGGCATTTGATTAAGTTTTAAGATACATAATTTTCTCTTTGTGCATTCCTCTGACATTTGTTGAGGTTTCCCCTCAAAAACTTTGACATCCCTTTATCTAAAGTGACAGCTATTTGAGCGTGAGTTGAGTTTGCTTCGGAAAATTAATACAAATGACAATTTCCGCATCGCCTTAAGCGCTCATCAATTGGTCCTGCTGTGCGATGCTAATCGTGTAATCCTTTTTAAATGATTGCACAAACAAACGGATATTAATATCATAAACAATTTACACACATTCACAACTGTGCACATGCGAGTCATGCGTAATTCTGTTTATTGCTTGAGGTTATTTAATATTCAATTTTCGGCTACCATTTCTTGGCCAAGTCCTGCGACCGGAGCCACATATCCCCATAAAATACAAAAAAAAAAAAAACCGCATAAAACCCATGTGGCAAGCATATTTTAATCTGCACATGGGGAAAGGACGAGAAATTCGTATAAACTGGCAGCATGAATTTATCACGAGGATATTGTAAATATGAAATTGTTGGCGTACATTTTATTGACTTCCGCTTCAGGTGCTTACACATATTTCGGTTGCTGTTCCACTTTGCATATATTCTAAATTCTAAAGAGGAAATAGTTTTGGGTTTAAATATAGTAAAGTGAATGTTTAGATGCGGGGAATTTACTAGTTTTGGAATGTTTTATGGGGTGTAGGTTTGTCAGTTTAGTTAATTTTAATAATAATAATAAAGAGTTTAATTTAAAGAATAATGAACAGGATATCCTTGAGTGTTCCTTTTTCTTTGCCAAATAAAATAATGCTATAAAGCAAGTCAGCTTATTTATTATTTAATTTGCTTACACGCTGTTAATTAGTTGGGTTTCTGTTTACCAACATCTTCACCCAATTTTCGCACGCTTCGACAATTTTTTTTCAACCCTCTGAGATTTTGGAAAATGGCCACTCGCTAATCATTTTGCGCTAAATTAAGTGTTCTAATGGAATGCCACCGATTTTGTTCACTCTTTTAGTGCCTCGCTTCGCATAAAATACGTAAATTGCCTCTTTTCTGGACACTGGCACAACAATTAAGTTAGCATTTAAGTCGAATAAAGGACAAAGGCGGACACCGAAAGGGTTAACAAAAGGCTCTGCATAAATCAATGGGAACAGCATTATTCGGACTCGTAGATGGCGAGGAGCGAGAAAGGTCAAATACTTAAATTTTTCACGCTCCGTGTTTTCTTTGTTTTTTTTTTCGGGGCCAGCACAGCAGCAATAATAAACAAGAAAGTGTGAAATAAAGCCAAATGGACATAAAAATTTGTACGAGGATGTCCAACAAGAGGGAAGGAACCAGCACAAGGAGCCGCAGGAGCTGGGAAAATCGAGGGAAAAATGCAGGCACAGCAATAAAACGCGGCGAATGCTTTTAATTTGAAATGCTGCCAGGATAGGAGCAAAAGTCCCAGGATCTACCCGCTCCTGGCCCTTCCTTTCCAGCTTCCTTTTTAAGTGATTTCTCAGGGATTCGGATGCGGATTCGTATTCGGATTCGGATTGGGATCGTTGAAGGTGCGGGAGCACTTATAACGCTTGTGTGGATTACAAATCCCCCGAGGACAATAAACTGCTTTATTTGCAAAAGTTCTGTGTATGCAGAGCTGGCAACTAAATAAAACAAATTTAAATAACTGTGTACGCCTGCTGGTGCTGAAATTGAAATATATAAAAGTTTTGCATAAATATTTTTGGCATTTCTGGAATAGAAAAAAAAGAAAAATAATCATTATGCCAGTTGAAAAGTTGATTATTTCGAACTAACATGAAATTTATAAATGATAACCAACTGAGGCAACTTTTGACTCTATTTTGGTTGAAAATTGAGAGCACTTGAAAAAAGTGGGGATTGGAAAGGATATATATTTTGATATAAGGATGGATGGGTATTAAAAATATATAAGGAAAGCTTACTTGGGAGGTCCAAAGCTGGTAACCTTTATAGAGTCGGAAAGGACACTTTCACTGGTTTGCAAAGTTCTCACTATAATTTTAATACCCTGCAAATAGTATCAAGATAGATTTAAATAGATTTAGATTTAGTAAAAATGAAGTTTTCAACACAAATACATTATATAAACATTAGGAATATTCCTAGTATGTCCGAAAATTTGTTTGTAATTCAGAATATGAAATAAAATTTAAATACAAGTATACCAATTTTCTTACTTACCATTTATACTTTTAAATGAACTTCAACAAACACTTTTCAAATGTTATAAATATTTTTTAAATTTAACAAATTTCTTCATTCCTTTTGAATTTTATTTTTTCTCAAGTGCACTGCGACAGCAGCACCTTTCGTAACCTAATTAGTATCCCGACCTGGTGAATACCATTTATCATTATCTTCGCGGTCTGAAGCTTCTCTTTATATGGCCAAGAACTACACAGGCCGTTGCTGCTTGTGTTTTATGTGCAGGAGCCATAATAAATGTTGTCATTCAGATCCTTTTGGCCTCCTTTGCTAACCCGTTTGAAAACAAGCAATAAATGTCAGCGACTAGGGCGGAGCGGCATAAACTACAATGGCCGGCAGATACTTTATTTAACACTTGCATAACCGGACATGGTCGGAGGAGATAGCTCCTGGATGTGTGTGGGCCATAAAAGTGCAGCAGAGAATGGCTCGGAACCGGACGGGCGAATGGGAGCACGTGCACACCTCGTTATTATTTCTATGGGGTGCAATCAAAGCGGGTCCTGGCCCAGGACTCGAGTGCTAAAACCGACTGGAACAATAGAAATTTTTGTGGCATGCTAAAAAATACCTTTGAAAAAATAGGTGTATTTTCTGCTTTAAGTCTGTACCTTGGCAGAGTGTGAATCTTTCGCTTAGATAGTAGCTAATTTAAGTGAAACTTGCTTTCGGTATCACGAAGTCCCTGGCTTCCTTCAATCTATTTTCCATCTCCTTTTTTTGTATTTCCTCTAATCACATTGAATCTTTGCTCGTTTACTATGCTGCAAATGTGTCCCTTAAATCTAAGCAAGCCGTCAATGCTAAGCCAATGGCTAGAAAGGACTCGTTGAGTTACACACTGACTGGAGTGCGAAAACCAAAGTCATGCATTGGGGGAAAATTATACTTATAATACTAAAGAATTTGGGTAATAATAAAGAAAGATTTTATGTTGATTTTTTCTTTAAAAAAATTACTTTCAAAATAAGGAAAATTCGATCATAAGCAGACTGAGCTACGTACAAAGTATCATTATATCTTCAGCTTAGCTGTTTATTTATTTTTTTATTATTCCCCTTATTTTTTCTCACAGTGTACCACCTCTCTCTATGCGCCTCCAGCTGAAGAGAAGCATAAAAAAATATTATGTCAATAGATAAAAGTCAAAGTGGAGACGACAACAGCAGCGAAGACAAC
>VNJR01001001.1:0-18936 GCA_008042585.1 Drosophila punjabiensis
CTCATCCCAGTCTAACTTATTAAGCCAGAGTTCCTGCAATAGGATCTTTCCTTTAATTACGATGGGACTTAATAAGCCGAGGGGGCCAAACAGCTTCGATGTTACCGATAGAATGTTCTGTTTTGTCGCTCATAGACCCATGACAGATGTGTCAATTTTGAACTTAAAGGCATCTTCGCTAGGCAACCACGATATGCCCAACGCCTTCGTTGACTCTGAATCCGAGATAGGTATAGACTTAACTGTGCTCTCTGATGCAGTGACCTCTGGTGAGTTTGAAAACCACTTTGTCAATTCAAATCCTGCTGTTTGAAGAACCTGACACACTTCAGACTTGATCGTCTTTAGCTCCTCTACGCATGCATAACCTGTTAATAGGTCATCGACGTAAAAGTCGGATCCAATTACGTCAGCAGCTCTAGGGAATGAAAATTTTGCAGATTCACTCAACCTTTTTAAACACCGAATAGCCAGAAATGGGTCTGGTCCAGTACCATATGTTACGGTGTTGAGCTTATACAATCTCAAGGATTCAGAGGGGTCTCTTCTCCACATTATGAGACTTGTGCTCAGGCGATAGAACTTTCTTTGGAGATGGCAATTCCTCCAGTGACCAAAACTTCTGTAGTGTGTTATCAATCGATATTAAGGGTTCTTCACTACAACTGAAACTATTCACAACTTGTTTCGGGACTGCAGATTTGTATCTGCCCGAAACAACCCAACCAAGAAGGGTCTTTTGTAGAGTTGGATAGTCAGGACCTTGTCTAATTTGACCAACAGCTAGCAATTCGAAAAATGATTCGGCTCCTATTAGCATATCAATTTTTTGGGACTTGTAGAAGTAGGGGTCTGCTAATGGTAGGTTCTTTGGGATCTTCCAATCACTGACATTCACCGATTGGTCAGGATGATACCCGGAGATTGATTTCATGATCCAGAAATTAAAGGAGAACTCACTACCATTTATTCGCGACTTCACCACTGTGTGTACCTTTTTCTTAACTTGAGAATTGGACTCGCCAATACCAAGTAAGTTTATACACGACTCCTCTCTACGGATCTGTAAGCGGTTAGCCAGTTCTTCCGTAATAAAATTTGTTTGGGACCCAGAGTCCAGCAGTGCTCGGGCTAACACGTAGTCACCGCTCTTTGTTCGGACACTTACGATCGACGTAGCCAAAATCACCCTGTCCAATGACGTGGCATGCATAACATGTGACGTGGAAGGCTGATCTTGGTTTAAAGGAGGAGAGATACTCTCTTGGGGTGGTGGCAACGCTAAACTGTTCTCAGGCACTGTATATCTGTGGAGCAGAATATGATGCGATCGGTCGCAAGCTCAACACTTTTTACCTTTGCATTTCGAAACAGTATGGCCCTTTCGCATACAATTGATGCATAAGGATGCAGACTTAACAAACTCGAACCTTTGCATTACAGAGAGACGCCCAAATGGACTGCAATTAGTCAATATGTGATCTGCTGCATTGCAATAGCTACAAGTTTGTTGAGGCTTGCTGTTGGAGGCGGAACACGAAAAGGAGCTACGGTTATACTGCCTGCTCGACACTAATTTGTCTTGCTTCGGCTTTGTGGATCCTTCAGCAGATAGGTGCTGATATCGGCGATTTAATATTTTTGCAAAAGCGGACCACAGCGGCAAAGTCTCATAATCGAGCTGTTCCTACCATTTTTGTTTGGTCACTGAGTCGACTCGATTTAATACCAAATGTATCTACATTGCGTTTGAAATTTTTGTGTCATCTCCTATCGATAAGAGAGAACCGTAAATCGATGAAACGGTATCGATAAGGTTTCTCAAGGAGGATGCGGACTGATGCGGTATTTTCGGAAGACTGAACAATGTTGAAATGTTATTCATTAAGATTGGGCATTCGTTATCGTAAACCTTTTTTAAGCTGGCCATTGCCTTCTTGTAATTGCTCTCGGTGACTTGGTAAGCTTTAATTGTTCCTAAAGTTTCACCAGAGAGACAGTATATTAAATGGTTAAATTTTTCGATAACTGGAATGCTGGCGTCTTAATGAACCAAAGTTTCGAAAAGACTGATGAAATTTTTAAGCTCCGATAAATTTCCGAAAAATTTTGGCAATGCCAATTTCGAAAGTCGCGCACAAGTTGGTGCCACAGCAGCTGACCCAGTAGTTTCGGTATCGCTGGCTGTTTTCAAGGCAGCTAACCGCGACATTATTTTAGCCTTGGTAACTATACATAGTTGTTCCAACTCGTCGCCAAATTCATTGTCACTATCGATGTCTTCTATTTGTTCTTGTAACTGATTTGCCTTATTAATTGAAGCATTTAAGTTTTCAAGTCGACATTTTAATTCTTCCTCCAAAATCGGAATCGATCCCTGTTCTAATCGAACGTTTAATCGGCTGATAGCTTTAACCCGACCTTGGAGCTTGCTTTTCAGTACTTCTAGTACAGATTTATTTTTTGTTTCTGTTGTCAAGTTTTTTGTTTTTAATTAAATAATTAATAAATTTATTATTATTATTGTTTTATTTATTTATTTATTTATTTATTTTTTTAATGTTGAAAATTTATTTCTCAATCAGACGACAAATGAAGATTTAATAAACTTTCGAATCACTTATTATCAAATTAAACGAAAAATATATTAATAATTAATAATTAATTAATAAATTAATATTAAATTATTAAATTGTTGTTCGAATAGTTTATTATATTCTGATGAGAACGACAACGAAAATTATTTAAATCGAAAATCAAATCACGCAGTTTCAAAATTAATAGTGGGTGCAAATGACGCCAAAAAAGGGTACACCCGCCGAATACAGGGTAGCGCGTCACTTGGCGGTCAGCTAATCTATGCGCGGCAAACGAAAAGGGCCCAACAACAACAACGTTTGCACCGGTATACAAGCGAAAGCGAAAACGAAAAGGTTCAACGCTGCAGCTGCTGTATATAAAGCTTATTAGTTTGTAATGGTGTGCGGCTTGGATTAACTTCCCAACTATTAATGCGAGTTTCAACGAGAAGGGGAGAGAGGGCGACAGTGATTGCAGTAATACAATACAAAAATCAAGTAAATGTTGCGTCCAAAGCGATTCAATATAGATACATGTGTATGTATTTTAAGAGAATATATATGTTAAATATAATATAATATAATAATATAATATAATATAATAATATAATATAATATATAATAATATAATTTTCATGCAAATCTAGCTCTACTATATTGATACGTATGTGCCAAGAATTGAAAGCGAGGTGCAATTTTTCAGCACAAAACAATAAACAATTATTAAATTGTCTCCAACTCGAGCTTTCAATTTTTTGCACAAATACCTCTTTCTCCTGATTGCGGTATTTATATACTTCCAACAGCCACTTTTCTTTGGTGAGATCCCTCGGTGATGGCTGGAGTTCGGCGCAGGAAAAAATTAATTTCGCGACCGACACGAATATTGTTAATAACAAATAGCGCGTCGCGGGCAACAATTATTTGTTTTAATAACAAATACTTTTCAATGCACAGAAAAAAAATATAATTTTTTAATTGCACTTTTTATTTGTATGTGTCACTGTCACTTTTAATTTTGTGTCACTGTCACTTTTAATATGTTGCCTTTTTTATATAAAATAATTCTTGTCCACCCGGGGGCGCCATGAAATTTCTAAGTAGTTTTTTAGAATTCAAAAACCGAAAACAACTTTGGTGGCAAGAAATTATTTTATTTGGCAAGACGAAAACGAAAGACGTGCGCTCGATTTGATTTCAATTTTTCGACAATTCTTATATTTTACACACGTGTCACGTGTGTGCGTGTGTTTTCGAGGCGTCCCTCTGCCGGCGTTGACACTGGCAGCGACGTTGATTTTGATTCTGTGGTAAACTTTGATGCTTGCCTTGGTGGCGGCGCGCCGTATGTACAAATGGAAAATTTTTCTTGGCGTATTCCCTTTCCCCTTCTGTTTCGCCGATTTTGGCTGGCGACTGTACGTCGCGAAATGCGAGACAGAAAAATTATGCACTCGAAAAATAAATGCACGCCGACCAAAATATTAATTCAAGCAATTAATTTTTTCTTATTTTCAACTCCTAGAAAAATTCTGTTTTCGGCCAGTGGGTCTTTAATTCACTGAAAATGTATATCCTAGATGTCCTGACCGGTCTCTATTCGGGCGCCATCTGAAAGGATGTGTCTTAGGCCGGGGTAAAACCTCAGCGGCCCAGGATTCCTCTCCAGAAATATTTATAAATTTAAAAACGGCCAAGACATGGACGCCGAATATTTTATTGGTTTTCTAGGGGGCAAAAATGGCAGTGGCAGGGGCTCGTACGAAATGGGCATATCTGACTTCGGGAAAGGGACTGACTTCGGACGCGGCTACTCTGGCGACGGCCAGTTGCTTCCCCGTTCCCCGCGCCCGCTCGGTTGTCCAGCAGCGGCGACTTCTTCCAGCCGGCAGGATTCCCCACTGCCCGGTGGCCCTCGGCCGGCTCACCCGTACTCGTTGGCGTACGTCTTGCTAAATCCTTTTACCGTGGCGCGTCGCCTCGACGATCCTGTTCGCTGTGGTGGGCTGGGACCCGTGTCCGGCGGCCAAGAGATTTTGTGTCCGGCCACACTTTTCGCACGTGTCCTTTTGGGATTTTGTCTTTCGCGTCTGGGAAGTATGTACTGTTCGCGTTCGCAGCTACCAGAGAAGTAACTCTTGCCAAGTTTGGGCAGTGTGCGTGTGTTGTGTGTGTGTTGTTGTGTTTGGGTTGAGTGTGTGTTGTGTGTGTGGTTGTGTGTGCTTATTAAACGTGCACAGAAGCACCACCAAATGCACAAAAAATGTTTGTATGTGTGTTTGCCGTTAACCAAAGCCGAACAATGCACAAATGCTGAATTTTATTTGACAAAAAAAATTTCCAAGCTATTTAAGTGGGCCCCGTACGGGCTAAAGATGCCCACAAACACCGCCAAAAAATGCCAACAAATCTATCACAATTTTCTCCAGGCTGAATCTTTCCATATAAACCGAATTAACGTCCAGGCAAATTCAGGGCTTAAATTCACTGACGGGTTTTGCAGGAACTTTTGGCTATATACAGTTTGAAAATCACTGCCGCTGAATGTGGCTCTAAAAATTAGCCGATGTGCTGTTTATGTACAACATAGAAGCCACTGACACAGTATCTCACAAATTTTAATACCTGGTTGTTAGGCATGATTTTCCAAGAACTTTCCTTTCCGAATCCAACTGCATTCGCCAACAATTAAAACAGCTTCGACGAATACCACCAGCTAGATTTTTCGCCAACAATTAAAAAAAAAAAAATGAACAAGTGCCGAGACGACGAGAGGTGCACTATCTTTTGTTCTTTTTCCCAAAGCGAAAATTAATTAAAAGTTAGCCGTAGTCCCTTCGGGCGCCATGAAAACCCAAAAGAGTTTTCCCGGAAAATTTACGTTTAAATATTGAAGTAAAAAAAGACTGGCGACTAGCGGCTGGGGAATTTCTAAAGGAGATGAAGATGAAGAAAAACGAATAGAAGTCAGTTCCAAAATTTTATTGCAGCTAGAAGCTTCAAGCATCGATCGGCGAATGTTCTCCCCGAGCAGCATTCAACTTCGCATAGCCACGAACAGAAAAGCTTATAAGTTGCCCTCAAGCTTGAGCATAGCCGAGTTGTTTGTGATGTAACTGATAAGCTTTTACAATTTGGTTTGGTTGCATATATTCAATTAAATCATTCATCTTTTCTTAAGCTAACAATAAAACTTAATCTACTGCTCCAACACAAGTAAAGCACGAAATTAAGATTACAGTCAACAAGCTTGAGAGATTCGAATCCAAATAAACAAACTTCTAGACCAGAATATAATCAAACATAGTCATTCGCTTTGGAGCGATCTAGTATTTTTAGTATCAAAAAAGCTGGATGCGTCTAAAACAAAAAAATGGAGAATGGTCGTAGACTTTAGAAAACTCAATGAAAAAAACAGTAACAGTAGCAGACATCCCATGCTTAACATCAATGATGTAGAGATGTCAAACTACCGGTAGTCGCACAATCGGTAGTTTCGATTTTTTTTTTTTTTTTGCAAACTCGATACTATCGCAATAGTACCGACCAAAAAAATTGTCTTAAAAAAGGGGGCATTCATCTAATAAAATACTCAAAAAAGTTGAGGGTATTCTTATTAATTTGAATGAGATTTTTAAGAGTAAAGATATAATATAATAAAAGTATAGTAGTAGTAGTATAGTATAGTCGGACAAATTTTTCAGTTTTAATTTCTTGTGATATATATTTTTCTTTTCAATTTTTCATCGTTTGGTTTCAAGCTTAATAATGTATGTATAACATAAAAACATTAAATAAGAATATCAATCTTTAAATTATTTTTATATAAAAACAAAAGATACATATTTTCTATCTTAAAAATGAAATAATATTTAAGCGGTCCTGTCACTATTAAAAAAAAGCATGAGATCAGTGTTAACACTTATAAGTCAGATATCCACCAATTTTTGTTTATAAACAACAGTTTATCAACTATTTTCGGTTTCAAATTGGATCTACGATCCGAAATTATTTGTCCTGCCTTCGAAAACATTCTTTCCAACTCGGTTGGAGTCGCTGGAACACAAAGCGACTACTACCGCGATTGTTGTCAAACTACCGATAGTGGAAGCTGAATTCAAACCTTCGGTACTATCGATGGTACCACGGGTAGTTTGACATCTCTACAATGATGTCCCTGACAGAATCGGCAGAGCTACATACTTTACAGCCATGGATCTCGCTAGCGGTATTTATTAAATCAAAATCGAACCAAGAGGCACGGCTTCGACAGCTTTCACGGCCCATGTGGGACATTACGTATTAGTTTGCATGCGTTTTTGTCTTACAAACGGTCCAGCAACTTTCCAAAGAGTTATGGATAATTTTTTGGCAGAACTCAACGGAGATTGTTGCTTAGTACGAACGACATTATAGTTTTTTTCACCTTCTCTATAGGAGCACACTACAAGCAGACATGTCCGACCACAGAATAGAAACAAAATCTTTTCTTTATCTTTTGGGATATTATAGGAAGTTCATCCAAGTTTTCGCGAGCTTACCAAACTGTTCTTGATCGTACAGATTCGCCTTCATCGCAGCTCAGGATTTAAAGGTCAAACAAATAGAAAACGATACCCACTATTATAAAAGTAAATCAGGGACAAGCTAAAATCGTACAATCTCACAAATATATTACACATAGATTAATTATTAACATTAACTTCGAAAGAACAATTAATCAATTAAAAATAAACACTGATTCAACTAAACTTCAACAGTGGGGTAGAAAGGATATTAGGATATTTTTAGGAAAGACTAAGGCGAGGTCAAATTAATGGGCTAGGTAAAGTTGTTAAAATAGTTAAATGAAATTTAGACGACGCTGACGGACGTAGAATTAATAGTATTTTAAGAATGGTCACTGATATATATATATATATATGATATATAATATATATATATATATATATATATTTATATATATATATATGATATATGATATATATATATATTTATATATATATATATATATATATTATATTTTATATATATTTGAATATAATAATTATAATATGTAAAGATTTGTATTTATCTTTTCCATGTCGCTTTCTGAGAAATGTTGAAACTTTTTCGATAAATCGATTCTGAAAATTTATATCGCTGTTTCGCATAATTTGAAAATTGATTAATCGATTATAAAATAGATTTTATTTCCACCTCTAGTTAGAGGTGCAAAAACATCGTTGTATGGAGACATCCATGTTCACCAAAAACATCGATGTTTAAAAAAAAATGAATAGGAAAAATAGGTTTAAGTGGCAGGTACACACAGAATTTTTATGCATAATGTATTTATTAATTGATAAAAAATTTAAATAAATAACTTATCTTTCAATATTGAAACAGATCGCATATTTTAGGCTCATTGCAGAGTTCTACATACTCCTCCTTCAAGACACGGCACGCCTTATAGGCTTCGGGTGCAAAAACAAAGTTTTTAAAACTGCTTTATCTTTTGATATTGACGACACAGAAACATTGATGGTCGTAAGACGGTTAGTTTAACGGATGGTGAAAGGTTGATGGATCTTTGTGGAAAGACCCTATAAAGAGAGACCATCAAACACCGATGTTTGAAAATTTCATTTTTTGTCGAATTTTGGAAAATATTAATTATCAATACATCGCCGATGTTTTTTCCACCTCTAGTTTACGTAACAGTACTCATAAATAGTTTATTTTTCATATTGCATTATTTTAACTAAAAAATGATTGTTCCACAAATATTGCGTGCCCAGTTTACAACACTGCGGTCCCGGTCGTATTTTACCTACCATCAAACCTGTTCAAGTTCTGGGAAAAAAATGAATATGTTTAATGCCATTAATAATGCAATGGATTTGGCGCTAGAAAATGATAATTCAGCATTATTGTTTGGTGAGGATGTAAGCTTTGGAGGAGTGTTTCGGTAAAGATAACAAGTATTTAGACTTATAAGATTCCAAATATAAATATGAATATTTTTTTAACAGGTGCTCAGTTAATCTGCGAGATAAATACGGAAAAAGCAGAGTTTTTAACTCACCGCTATGTGAACAGGGCATTGCTGGGTATGTTAGACAATTATGTAGAAATATTTATATGTGTAGGCGGTGAGTTTTGCTCAGTACCAATGAACAAAGGGGGCAGAGGGTATAATATAAATTTTATCAAATGTTATTTTATAAGTCCTTGTAGGAATCTATTACTTTTATTCTATTATTTGTCCCCGAAGTATCTGTAACAGTATCGTCCGAACCTCCCTTGCATAATAAGCATTATCTTAAAAATTGAAAATTAAAGCTTTACAAAAAATATGCTACCGTTGACCTAGCGAATTACGACAATCTATCGCACCCTCGCCTCCAATCTGACCTCAATGAACTACATCTTTGCTGTACAAACAACTCTATGTTTTGAAATCTAGCTAAATGTAATTTTATGTACTTTAGTCGGACCTCTGTCAGCTTAAATTCCAATCATATTGGTAATTCTAATCTTCAAAGGATTTTACAAATAAATGACCTTGGTGTCTTATTTGATACCAAACTATGCTTAAAAAGCCATATTTCAGTTACTGTAGGTAAAGCTAGGGAGTTTTAGCCTTTATAAAACGCTGGCAAAGGAATTTAATGATACATATACCAAAAGCTCTGTAATTAGCTATGGTTCGCCCGATTTTGGAATACTGTTTTTTTACATGGAGCCCTCAATATATTGAACAACAAAAACTAATTGAGTCGGTCCAGAAGCAGTTTCTATTATTTGCCTTCGTCCTTTGAACTGGAACCCATCTAGGCATTAGCCGTCTAAAATTAATAAACTTACAATCGCTGAATCACCGGCGAATATTCGGTGGAGTCATTTTTCTACAAAAACAGATTTCTGGTTTGGTCTAACATTGCCCTACTGAGCTCTTTCGGATACTTTGCTCAAATTATAATGTATTTTACTCTGCTATATGTTTTGAAAGTCCTATCGAAATTATTTCAGGAAATATTTACCTTTTGGTTGAATCGTTAAATATTTGATGTCAATCTGTCTTTCGTTTTATCTTTCTTTCTTTTTTTTAAGCTATGATACATTTATTTTTATAGTATTAAGCAATTATTGTTAATTATAAGAATACATTTTAGAAACCTATCCTTAACTCCGCCGGTGTGAGTTTGGAGCACATCATTACAAAACTCTCCATATTCGGTCCGAGGCAAGGGTATGGCTAAAAATTGCAGTTATTTGCTAGTCATGAAATAAATAAATTCTATAAGCCCAAGTTTTAAAACGTCGAGAATCAAATTTTCGGTTAAAATGGTCTTATAGCTGGCTTTTTATCTTAATCATCAATGAGAACCATTATGCCAACACCACTCACAGCTACACACCCAAACCAATAAATTCTCTTTCCCATGCTTAAAGTTCTTCTCTTGTATGGCTTTATTTGGTTTTCTTCTTAGTTTAGAGGGCCATGATGTTCAAATATTTTATATACCAAAGATCTCCACTAGTGCGTGATTGGAGTACTACAAGTATACTCGTTTAAAATGTGGTTGCGGTGTTACTCACAGCGCATCATATGCAGTTGCGGTCTTTTATCACTGCAATGACTGTGTACTCATTAGGGATGGCAAAAAATCGATATTTTCCAATATCGACTTTTACGATGTTTTTACGGATAAAACATCGGTACTATCGATTTTTCTTAAGCTATGTAACATATGTAAAATATTTTAAATTCTTCATTTTTATACCCTTGCAGGGTATTAAAATTTCAGTCAGAAGTTTGCAACGCAGTGAAGGTGTGATCTCCGACTCTATAAAGTATATATATTCTTAATCAGCAACAACAGCCGAGTCGATCTAGCCATGTCCGTCGGTCCGTCTGTCCGATTATACGCGAACTAGTCCCTCAGTTTTGAAGCTATCTGAATGAAACATTGCAGATAGTCTTCTATATACTCTCACTCGTACATAAGTCGGAACAGGCCAGATCGGACGACTATATCATATAGCTGCCATACAAACGATCTGTAAATGTGGAGGTAAATTACATTTTACTTCACATGTAAAAATGTTAAAAAATGTAAAACTGTAAAAATAAAATTAAGTTGAAAGTAGTTCATTTTAAATAAGATAGTGTTAGGAATTTATAACTAACACCATGCAATTGAAATCTGCAAGGGTATACAAGCTTCGGCGTGCCGAAGTTAGCTTGTTTGGTGTTTTATTTAAACGAATATATCATATTTCATAAAAAATATAATTTTACTTCTTCTTCGTAAAATTTAAAAGGAGGAGAATTTATAAAGATACAGAAAATCGTATATTACAAATATTTGTAAAATCAATTATATAAAAAACTGGAATGTTTTTAACTAAAAAAAAATCACATTTTGTTGTGTTATATTTTATTATATTAAAATTAAAATTTATAACGTAGAAAATCTTATATCGCTTGCGTTTCGTAGATCAAATCTATAATACGTTCAAAATTTTTGTAACAAAGATTTTTATGCGCATTAGCATTTGTGTAAAAGCCAATTAATTATTTTATCCACAGTGGAAGGCTAAAGTTACGACTTTTTATCACTAAAAACAATTCTTGCTTTAGGGAAATTACTAAGATTAGATAAATTCGCTCGGAAAATTTATCTTATCTTAGTACCCACACGAACATAAAATTAGAAGGCTCTTCCTTCTCTTTTCAACGCTTTTTTTCTGTATGAAGTTTTGGAGCTTGAAAACAGTTTTAGTCTAATTTATTTCATATAAGTAACTAGGCTTTATTATAAAAAAAATATCGCTCTCGGCTGAAATTGCATTTTTGTTGTTTCAAACATCCACAGTAAGCATTTCATCGATGTTAAAAAAAAAACAGTCGATAGTATCAATAGTGGTCCGATGTTTTTCCAGCACTTTTACTCATAAAGCACGGTATGGAAACAGTAAAACAGTTTCGCAGCAGTAAAAAATTGTTTCTTTTGTAGTGTGACCTATCATCCAGCAAGTTCTTCGGCATTAATGGAGGGAAAGTATGTGGTCTTACTTTGTTGAGCCGGCTCAATTTTAAACAAAAGGCATATGGGCATTTTATGCTTTGTTTTGAAATAATAGTTGTCCCTAAGCGATTGGCATGCATGCAAATGCAAATTTGTTACTTTAATCTATATTTTCAAATAAAGATTCCAGCCATCTTTAATATTATTTTTTACTGGAAGTTGGCTTGTCAAAATCTCTTTATCTCAGCAGGTATCATCTCCGTTTTCGCGTCTATATAGTCTTCGTCAGCCATTCGAGGTCTTCGCATCCTTCGTATGACTGAACTAAGCATTCTCCCTTTCGCCGTCCAGCCACACGGTAAAGGGGTTTCTTTGATTTTGGTGATGCAAAATACAACCCACACGTTTTGCATATGCGCTTTTGAAGTTGGCTTTGTACCGACGGACAATTTAAGTCGTAGGGAATCTAGAGTGAAAGTTGGGAGTGTGATTCTATATAATGACATTCTATGACATTCTATATAAAAAATGTAGATAAAGCTTACCTGCAAATATTTTTTGTGTTTATTTATTGATATCACGAGAACTCTGCGTTGTATCACGTCCATTGGAAGCCATTAATTCAGAGACAACCTGAAAAACACGTATATGAGAAGGAAAAATCTAACAGGAAATAGTAGGTAGTAATCCACTTTTAAATTCTCCACAACATTCTTCAGAATGACACAACTTGCAGAAAGTATTGACTCTCACGAACATGTTCTTAATACCATTACTGATCTATGTCATCCAGTTCTGCCAAATTGTATGCCTCAAAATGTTGTATTGCATGGGAAATAACCTTCCCATATCTGGGATTTTCATCAGGGCCACCATCGGAAATTATAATAACCACAGGATTGACTAGTCCTTCCTATTGATTTAAAAGACTCTACCTTCACAAAACGGTGGAAATCTAGCCTTGTCGTCTTGTGTCAAAAAAAAAAACACTTGAGCAGGGCCGAGAACAGAGGCAACGCTTGCAATATATTTTATAGGTGCTGTAGAAAAATATCCATCTATATGCTGCTTGTGATAATCTGCTTGGGCTCGAAAAAGCTTTACCGGTACCGTTCTCACATGGCCTTTTCCTTCAATTGAGGAAGAGCTTCTGGGCAATAGTCGTAGATACGTTGCGCTTCCCGACAAGCTAAACCCCTCTTCATGGAGATCAAACAAGGTTTTCGCACTTCTGACAAGGTTAGTGCGCCTCCTTTCACTTCAAACATGGCTATCTCCAAAATAGTTTTATGGAGAAGCGGTTGATCTTTTCAATCGGGGGTCTGCCTGCTGTAGGTCGTTGGCTACAAAGACTTTTAGCTTCAGGAATTTCAGGAAATAGGCAACTCAATTTTTCTTGTTTATTCTGCCTGTATTTATTTTGAGCTTCTGCAATTTGTTGCTCGCGCTTAAGGCTTTTTCTTTCCTTTTCAATTTCTTGCCTAGTTTTGACAAGCTCCTTTTGGAATTCGATAGAAATTGTTCAATTATATGCCTGCGCTTAGACTGCTGCTCTCTTAAGGATACAATATTTGCCTTTGCCTTTTCTTGTGCAGGCTTTTTGTTGCTTTTTTCGCTGTTGACATTAGTTTTTGTCCTTTATCTACAATAGTAAAGTATTTGAGTGATTTATTTGGTCTGTTAAGTAATATTTTTGATTATTATTTACCATGTTCATTCCATCGATCTAGGTTTTGTCATTTGAATCGATCACTGATTGAGGAATATGATTTTCATTTTCATCTAAAATTTCAAAGTTTTTGCGTAATTTGTTTTTTAACCAATATTAAAATAGTTTTATTATTCACTTACTTTGCTGAGACCTTAGATCGATAGTATTTTCATTATTGATCACTGAGTATGGAACATCGTTTTGTACATATATTCTGTAAATAGTTAAATATAATAATTTGTCCACCAAAATGTAAAAGCATGTGTTTGTCACCATTTATAAGAAACACTATATATTTATTTTTTTTGACCACAGTATGAATGTATATGTATAGCGAACTAAATTAAATATATTAAAAATATCGTACATACCTTTGAAGCATTCATAGAAAATGACATCGTTTTGATTTTTATGTAGCACTTTTTATTTCTTTCTTTTATTAAATCTTTTATATTGTATGTTTGAAAATCTTTTTGTTCTTTTTTTTTTTGCTGATTTCCACATTGCCGTTGCTTTCTTGTGTGATTTAAAAAAACGATTTAAATAGTTCACTTAGGTTTGATTCAATTGCAAAACACACGAGCACATGTCACAACCGAAACTTTTAAACAGATTACGGTTAATTCCATAATTTCACAACGAACAGCTGATTTTCGATATACAAATAATAGAATAAGTCGATATACAGACTTAATTATATAGTTGCGTTCGGAACTTATTGCCGGAGTAATCGGCGCGAAACCTATTTTTGAATAAATACTTTTAATAACAAAATTTTAAAAACATGATTTCGTAATCATTGGCCAAGACCCCTCTCTTCCCATGTAATCAAACATAATCATTTCCTTGACCCCCTCCCCCGCCCCTTATCTCCGGATAAAGCTGATAACCGAACTTCAATATTATCCAAAATGGTCCTTTAAGGCGACATGGGAAATGTTGCCAAGGTACAGGAGAAGCTAAAAAACCTATGACTGGTGCACGACAAGATCTGTGAGATCAGCAAGACTATGAGCCCACACCCTCTTAATCTTAATTATACTATTTTCTTCCTGGTCTATTTAATGAAAATAATTATAATTTCCCAGTTCCCAAAATGTTGTATTTTCCTTTACCAAATTGATTATAAGAACTTTAAACTCTTCTGACCTCCTATATTCGCTTCTCCGAACATTATTGTTCTTGGCGGGATCCATAATTTGAAATATTTGAAGGTACTAAAGGGCAGAGCGAGAGACAAATAGTCGAGAACAGCCTGTTTTATGAATTTTTTTTTATCCATACCGCAAAATCTCCTAACACCAAGAATCTTTGTAGTATTTCGTTTTCTCGTCTCCAAACCGGCCTTTAAAACGAGGCTCACGAACAGCCGTTCTTAACTATTTGCCTCGCCCTTTATCACAGCTTACAAACGCTTTTTTGCTGTTTCCATACCCTACTTAATACACAACAATATGCGGTGGAAAAAGATACACTCAGAAATTTACTCTGTCTCTTTCACGTGCGGAGTCCTTGCACATTTTTTTTGTGTTGAGTTAAATTTGTTGTTCTTACACCGCGTAGCCTAAAATTAACCACTGCCATTGTCAAATAGAACAACAACAATATTCAAGAACTCAAATTGAAGTTTAGAGTTGTTTTTATCATGTTTTTACATATTAAAAAATACACACGCAGTATGCTATGTGTGCTCACAGCGGCAAGTGCTGCTTATATTTGCCCAAAAGAGACTCATAAAAAACACCGCATAATTTTTTGATGCGGTGCTTTGGTACGCGAGCATAAAAAATACATTGTGTGTGCTGTGTACTTGTAGTTGCGGTGGACTAACGCAGCTCTCTGGTATATATGTTAACACTGTTATGAAGTAATCATAAGTCGATACAGATCTTGGGTGATTATTGGATCACCCTAGTGTTTAGTTGCAAAATCAGCATAAACATCTTTAGGGGCCGTGCCTGGTTCTTATTGGTGCACGGTATGTTGAGTTATGTTGATTTTGCTAGTCTAGCACTTTGCTGCACGAGCGGTCGGCTTGCCGGCCGCGCATAGCTTATGTAAAGTCATATATTTTTTTCAGTTTTAATTTTGACATTTAATAAAGATCATGGGCTTAAATATAAATCTCCGGCATTGGCCGTCAACATTTATTTTGTTAATTGAAATTGGTTATCGAGCCTTAAGGGCCGTTAGCAACGGAGTTAGTTACTTCCGACGTAGTGTTCACAAGAAGAGAGAATAGAGTCAGTGGCAACCGCCCGGCTCATCAATAAGAGCAGCCAGCCACGGTGGCAATTGCGTCATCACCCCTTCCCCCGGACCAGCCACGGTGGCAATTGGATCGCAACTCTTCACCCTCATGTACAGCGGCGAGGGACAGCGCGTGGCTGCACAATAAAAACGTAATTTATACCCCTGCAGGGTGTTATAATTTTTGTTAGAAGTTTGCAACGCAGTAAAGGACCCATTTCCCCATATATGAATATATATATATATATATTCTTGATCATAATCAACGGCGAGTCGATCTAATCATGTCCATTTGTCCGTTTCTCTGCAAACTAGTCTTTCAGTTTAGAAGCTATGTGTATGAAACTTTTTTAGTTGGTATTCTATGTAGTTTCACAAGTAAATGCAAACCGTAGCAATAATATTTTACAATGAAGGTTCAATTACATTTTTATACCCTTGCAGGGTATTCTGATTTCAGTCAGAAGTTTGCAACGTAACGAAGGATGCGTTTCCGACCCTATAAAGTATATATATTTTTAATCAGCGTCAACAGCCGAGTCGATATAGCCATGTCCGTCCGTCTGTCCGCCCATTCCTACGCAAACTAGTTTTGAAGCTATATGAATGAAACTTTGCAGATAGTCTTCTATATACTCTCTCGTATATATGTCGGAACGGGCCGGATCGGTCAACTGTATCATATAGCTGCCATATAAACGATCCGTAAATTTAAAAAAAAAAAATATATAATAATTTCACTGTTTTTTAACATAAATTCATCTAATTTCGGTTATGATATTTATTATTTCAGTATTTCGTATTTAATAAAAACAAAAAAATGGACTTCTATATCATATAGCTTCCATAGTGTTTGGAGGGGGGCGGCTTTATTATATAAAAACACGTAGAACTTATTCGGGGTTTGCGCGACGTGCGTCTTGGGTGTTTATTTGAAGAAGTAGAAATTGGTACTTGTACAAGAAGACTTAAAAATATCATCGAGGAGCGGATTGGAAGCTCATCGGAGAGAGAGGGAGAGAGAACGAACGGGACATTGTGAGGCTGCAAGCGGAGTCACACTGCTTCTAGAAAATAAGCGCCTTTTGGCGTGAGGATACGCAGCAAAAATCTCAGGAGGCCTTAGCTCTGGTAAGCGTAGGATAACGCTAAGCGCTCGTGGATATGGAGAAGAGTGTGGTGATCCTGTCCACACTTCTGGCATCGGTCGTCACTGCGGCACGGTCCTCGGGAATGGTGGTGGACCAGGCAATTGACGCTGTGTTTCTTTTCGATGACTGACTGGAGCCGTTTCTCAGCGCTAAGCCTAAGAAAACGGTGACACTTCCGAAGAGGATGGTTCCCTTGGCAGACTCGGCATGGGTAGGATAAAATACCTGGGGAACGTCTGCTTTTTATGTCGTCATATGGAACCCAATAATTGGAGGAATTGGGTTCAGTGGTCACTCGCGTGGAGAACGAAGAAATCCTTTGGATAGGTGGAGAACTTTGCGTTGTGGCATCAAAAGGAAAATCGCCAGAGAAAACTTCCGTATCGCACGGAGGAAGCCGACAGCCAGACGGAACGGAATTTTGGGGCGGAATAAATTGGACCGGAGCTGCTTTAGCAGATATCGTTTCGATCTGTTCCATTAGTTGGGCGGAGCACCTTTCATAAATAAAATATGAACCACGTCCATCTCAGTATACGTGTAAGGTTCATCTTGACCAAGTCCGAGCGTTATGGGATAAGGTAGAGAAAAAGTACTTAGCTTGTTCAGAGCTTATTTCAGGCAAAATACGACTACCTGAAATAAGCTCTGAACAAGCTTCGTACTTTTTCTCTACCTTATCCCATAACGCTCGGACTTGGTCAAGATGAACCTTACACGTATACTGAGATGGACGTGGTTTTGCTGGATTGCAGAATTTGGACTCGAAGTGACTGAGGCGGTCACAGGTCAAAGTAAATTTATTTAAAATAGAATAAGTCATTCTGAATATTTATTACGTAAATTGACTTTATAAATTTAAAATTCTTTAAATTAAATTTCGAATTATTTATGAGTCGAAGTTGAAATTGGAATTTAGGAACCAGCTGGAAACGTAATATAGACGTGCAGAATTTTTATTGTTTAATTTTACTGCTTATTTGCGGAAGGTTCGATTTTAACGCTATAATATTTACTGAGCAGGAAAACAGATACGGTCACACTAATGCGGATATGGATGCGCTCTTAAATTCTAACTGAACTAGTTAGTTGGAATTTGTTGGACTTTTATTAACAACTAGCAGACCTGACCCGCTTTGCTGGACCCGAACTAATTATAGTTGACCCGGCAAACACTGTTTTGTCATGTTTATTATTTGTAGGAAAAAATGAGGAAACAATGAGCATATTACAAAGTTGTCAGTAAATAACATATTAAACCTTGAACAGTAATATTTATTATTTTAAAGTAAAGGTTCTTTCAAATTCAATTTAATTTAGCACTAATCGGTGCACAATATTTTTGGTTAACCTGTCTTTAGCTAACATAAATAGATATGACGATTTCCCAACACGTGAACATGCAACATATAGTTGCCCATGAGAAAAACATGGATTTTCCAAATGCAAACCACAAATGGACATTGTTTGGCCTTGAGACTTATTTATTGTCATGGCAAAAGCTAAACGAATTGGAAACCACATTTCCTTTAAACTTCCCAGTTTAAATGGTTGCTTCAAGAATATTTCCGGTGATCTTTTTGATGATCAAACGTGTACCGTTGCAAAATTGAGGTGGATTCAAATTACGTAGGAGAATAATCGGGGAACCAATCTTTAACTAAAGATTGTGGGGTTGCAATCCAGGTATATCTTATGAATTCAAAAATTCAGTTAGAAAATTTACACTTTCATTTTCATCAACAACAGTATCAATTGACTTAAAAGACATTAGATCGCCTGGTAACAACTGTTGTAACTGGAAGTTAATTTCGTCAACATCCACATTTTTGGCTGCCAAAATCGACCGATGACAGCCAGTTATGATTTAAGTAATTACTCTGTATATACGGAAAAATACTCTGAATCAATTCATTTTTATCTTGAAGAACAGTGAAACAATTTTCTGGCAGCTTGATGCATTTCGTATTTGGTTGCAGTTCTATTTCACCGTTCCCAATATCTGGTAATTGTTCGAAATATATTTGTGCTGATGGATCATTTTGCAACTGTACCCGCATGTTTATGGTTTTTAAACATGCATTAATCTCATCCGCGAAAGTTGAGCGAGGAAACTGATGTATTTTACTTCGCGTGCCGAAACTAATACAAAAGAAAGAACTATGTATTAGAGGTGGAGAACTATCGATAGTCGGCGCCATCGATAGCGAGCGATTGTTTTTCTCAAA
>VNJR01001003.1:0-10569 GCA_008042585.1 Drosophila punjabiensis
TATAAAATTTTGAAATGTTGTGACAAGTGTTGGTAACATTAACCAAATATTAATTGTAATTAAGTTAATGTTGCTTACAATCACTACGTTCACTAAAATCTGTACTATATTGCACCAAAAAATATATTAAAGATAAGTTAATTTCAAACACAGTTTTCGGGAAATACTGCCCAGCTTAGGGTGTAAAATTTGAAGTTGACCGAACAAAGTATTAAGTATCTTAGCTTATACTTTTCATCAAAACATATTACTTTTTTTTTTAATTAAAAACAAAACATGGCATATATGCTTAATTGAATTATGGCTTTTAGTGAAATAAAGCGGAAGATATTAGTTTAAGGTAGAGTTTATTTTTTTTTGCAGACACAAATATAATTTTTCGCAGTGTATGCACATACGAAAATACGGAATGCAACGTCAAAGTCATTTGTCACGCGCCGGGAACGACAACGACCACGAGCGATATCAATGAGCGAACAATGAACCAGGCGGGCAAACAAACCTCCCCCTCAGCCCCTGCCCCTGCCTGTGCCCATGCCCACCCCCTTGCAGATCCCCCTCCCGGTGCCCCTGGCACCTTGCCACCGCCTGCAACACAGTGCTGCCATCGAACCTGAACCGCACAAAAATAAAAATTGAGCACACACTAAATCAACAATTACAAGATAAGCAAACGACCAACGGCGAGCCCAACACACTCCGAGTGCGAGTATCAAGCAGCTCGGCACATCTGCGCCTCAAATGTCAGATCAGATGGCAAAGGCTTTACGAACTTCCGCAATTATTTACAGTGTCCCATTAAGTGCAGCGTCTCTATGCCCGCCTCATTTCATTTCGGCTCGTCACCAAACTAGCGCCGCGCTCGGAATTAGTTGGACAAAGGAAAAGGAAAAGGAAAGGGTGCAGCCGAGCAGTGTAGACCGAACCCCGAACCTCGAAACCTCAAAACCCCGAACCCCTGGCAACATCCCAAGCAGAGGCGTTTCTGGGATTGTGTGAAGGGGTTTTTTACTAAACTAAACTTGTTTGAGGACTGCCAAAAATTCAAGTAATTTTTGAAATTCGAGCTGAGAATATTTCATTAAACAACAACTTAAAGACTTTCCAACTAAAGCTGATCAAAACCCCCTGCCTACGCCTCTGATTCCTGCCGAGCAACCATCCATCCATGAGCCAACTTCAGCCAGTTTGTAATTTCATGCACTTAAACTCGCATTATGTTGCTCCCTCCCTGGATTTTTTTTCTCCTGCGTTCTGTTAATTCGGTTGTTTGTCTGATTTTCTTTTTTCCCATTTTGGGGTTATTGTTTTTTCCAGCTTCGTGTCTTTTTTCGGTACGTCATCGTTTCCTTGTTTCTTTTTGATCCCTTTGCCTGGCAACCTTAGGCGCTCGCCGGGCTTGTATTTATATTTTGTATACCTCTCTGTGCAATTTGAGGTGTAGTCATTACCCCGTCCAGTTTGGGAGGGGGAAGGGGAAAGGGGTAAGGGGAAAAGGGGAGTGGCTGACCGACTGCGTGCCGTGTTCGTAATTACATTGATGGCGCGCAGCGCTCGGACTTTGTCTGCTGGCCCTCTCAAATTATAAGTATGGGCAGTCGTTGCATTTATGGGCGCAGTTACCCGACTCCCCGTTCCGATGCCCCACTCCCGGTTCGCGATCCTCAGACCGCTTCCGTTCCTCGAATGCGCTTTCCTGGCGTTCTGTGGGGTATTTAGTCGAGGGTCACTCACTATTATTAACCGCTTATCAATCAGGCGCAGTACGTATTTTCGAGATGCGCTCCTAATGAGCTGAATTTAATAAAGGGCCCACTCTGGCTCGAATGATAATGATTACAAAATATAATCATTAAGAGTCATCGGAAAAAGGGGTGAACTTTAAATTGGCTACGATCTTCGGTTCCAGCTGAAGCCTGAAGTTTCTTTACTTTTTTAATTGATTTACTAAGGTCAATCCTCTCTTGGAGGCGTACAAGATTTGGATGTACGCAGGAAAATTACAATAAGCTATGAATTATGGCCTCTAAATTCTTTCTTATTTATTCACTTCTTGCCGTCGTACCAAGTTGGTCCTTCCTTCATATTTCAGTAACTTGAACGCTTTTGTTAGCAAAAATGAATGCAATTTGCGTCATGAATTTTAACTGTTTGATTCAAAGTACGAATAGCAGAAATAATTAACGACGCCCGTCCACCCCAATTTTTCAAATTCCACAGATCCACATTGTTGTCTTTCGCAGCGCGCACATATTTCTCCCTGCACAGTTTTCCACCGCCCCGAAATATCCGCTTGAGGTGACCCATTTCGGTCGCACAGTGCCTGCCATTTAGCATTCACCATTTGCCATTCAGCATTGTGCCAGCTTAACCTCATTTCGAAGGCAAATGCTGAAGAATTACATTAAACCCCGAGTGGCAAGCCGAAATGCAAACGCAAAATCAAAGAGAAGAAAATTAACATGAAGTGAATTTCGAAAGGGGGAATAGACACGGGCAGCCCGGGGGAAAATGCCGGGGGCGATGTGAAATTTTGGCAAAGAGTCGGGCACGTGCTTATAGCGCAAAAATTTGGAAACTTTTTGTATTTCCTCAGAGACCCAAAGAGACAGCTAGACGACATGGACGTGACGGACCAAGACCGACGAGCGGGCAAACCGACGGACAGACTGACGGACAGACGGACGGACAGGCAGTCGACGTAATCATGAGGCAATTTCTTCTGGGTCCGGCTGGCAACTGCAATTTGTAGTCAGCATTTTCTTGGCCCGGTTCTGTGAGCCAACTCGACTCGAATCACCTCCCGAATTAACCCCCGAGCTGCTTTGGGACAGCTGATTTCGAGTGTTTTTCCGGTGACCCACTAGAGGAGCTTCCACTACCACTTGAGCTGCAGAAATACTAATATTTTCCTTGGGCTTTTCTTTGGCCAATAAATCATGTGGCACATCGGTTCTGCTTTGCCCTTCTCCCTTCTTTTATTTTCGTCTCGAACATTTGCCCTCAGTTCCGATTCGCTGGTTTGACACACGCAATTTAAATAAAAAATTAGCGCATATTTTGCGTTTTGCTTTGCAAGTGTCCAAATACTATAAAAAGTTGTATATTTACACTGCAAAAAAAAGGACTGACTGAATGAAGTTTATTTGTATATTTAAAAGACATTTATTTTTAGAAATTCTTATCGTTTATGGGGCAAGTATGGTGAGTGTTTTTCTATTTAACCAAGTTCACACGACAAAAACCCTTAAAACATAACTTAACCCTTATGTTAAACCAAAAATGAACTATATTTCTCTAGGTGTATATAGCAAACCCCCATGTGATGTGTAGATTTATTCAATTTATTACTTGGCATATTTTTTGCCGCTGCTTTGTTTTTTTCTGCTGCCTCAAATAAATAATGCCTGGAGCTGTGCAAGCGGGTCGATTAATATAAATCAACGCCCGACAGTGTCGTCCAAGGGAAGTTCAGCGGGGGAACGGGCACGTTCACGGGGAAATGGGTGCCTTGCCTGCTGACTTTTCCTTTGTGGCTTTAATGAAAGTAATTTATTAAGTAATTTCTAAGCTTTTAGTCGTGACGCTCGCTGTTGAGAGTTTAATTAATTGGTTTTCATATTAAACGACCCGCCCAGGCCCCAATGAATTATGTATGAGAAGGTAAGTAGCAATCGATATTGAATATTGCACAACATCGGGCGATAAAAAATCCCACTTGCCCTGCCCTGCCCTTCGTGCGTCCGCGGCCCGGATCGAAAACGGAAACTGTAATCCGCAGTAAAATGAATCTAATGGATTAATAAACATTCCGCGGTAATTAATTCCGAGTATTAATATTAAAGTCCCCGTTTTAAAATGCAGATGAGTGCTACACGTTGATTCGCACACACAGCGGGGCACTTCTCAATGGGCCTGCTTATTCACAGGAAACTCTGTCTGATTCAGATTGAGAGCGATCGGAGTGCTTTGAGATCTCAGAAAAAGAATGCTACAGTTGTTTAAATAAATTTTTAATCAAAGTCATAAAATCATCTCAATATCTAATGTAATTATCTTAGTCTTGTATCAAAGTGCATCAAAGCAAAAGAGGTCAACCAATTACAAACAAATGAATATTGTTCTTGATTTAATTATGCTTTATCACTTAATGTAAGCTTCTTAGAGTTGGGAAACGCACATTCTCTTAAGTGTTTAGCCTTCCTCCGGGCGCAGATTTTCTGCTTAAGTCGGTGGGGCTTTCAAAGTATTAGGACAAAGTCGATGCGAGTGCTGCTGCCGTGGAAGTTGCGACAATCTTGCCGGGGTCTAAGGCTGCTGCCACTTGGACGGAGCGTGGGGGTTACAACCCCGCCAGCCCCTTGTGTGCAAGATACATTTGTATCTTTCAGTGCCGCAACTGCAAATGCAGCTACATCGGATGTGCGCGCACGAAACGTGCTTTTCCAATGGCCAAAAGCCAAAGCAACACGAAAGCCAGACGGCAGACAATGAAAACTAAAGCCGGGCAAAGAGGCGAAAAGAAAAGCGCAGGCAGAAAAACTGCAACCGAAAATAAATAAAAATGTTTCAAAGAAAACTGTCAAGATTTGCATTTATCGTCGCTGGCGTCGTGGGCCAAGAAATTGCACATGCGATAAAAGTTGCTGGTTGCTGCGAAGTCTGGTTTCTGGTATCTGCTAGTTGCTGTTCGGTATCTGTTGTCCCGTGGATACCGGCACATGTATATGTATATGTATCTGTATCTGCACTTGGCCATAGATAGCTTAGCTGGCATTTGCTTAATTTGCATATCGCTTTGGAGCGGTGCGGCGTCTCAGCACAAAAATATTTGAGAATTTGCACTTTAATTGCACTTAAATCACCATCAGCTCGGACAACATTAATTGACTCTGCAGATACAGATACAGATACAGATGCAGATACTGGCGCTCTGGCTGGCAGACTGATTGGTCTGGTCTCTCCTGCCCTCATTATGCATTTGTTTCCTATTAATTTAATTAGTCGGCATTTTGCGGTTGTGCAATCCGCTTGCTATTTGCATTTTCCAGATCCCTAAAAGAGGCCCAGCCCAGCCCCATTATTGCTCAATGGCAACGAGATTAAATAGAAATGTTTTATTTCCGTCGCCCTCCACCGCATCCCCCCTCCCTCAATTACCGATGTTGCAATTCAAATACGGGTTTAATTTTGTGTTTGGTTTTCAGGCGGTTTTGTGTGGAATATTCCATATGCTAAATAAATTAAAATTTTAATTTTATTTCCCAAATGTACATTGTGTGCTGAACTTGATGTGGCCACGATAAATATAAATGCAGCATTGTCTGCCAACTACAGCAATCAGAATTAAATCAACAAAGTACTTTAATGTTTAATGTCGCTTAATGTTTTTAGTATATGTTTGGCAGTGCTGGATACATAAATAAATACTTATTTTATTATTCACATTATGTACTATTGAAATACGCCCTCTTTTGTTGCTGATTTAATTAATAATAAATATTAATAGTCTAATCTCAGTATTTTCCAAATATCCTGGCTCGTTGACTTATGAGTTACAACTGAGAGCTTAAAAATGTATTCAAAAACGCTGTCTAATTGACTGGAATTCCCGCCAGTCATATTCTTTTATGTGGAAAATGGCCAGAATTTGGCATTCAGAGAAATTTGTGCAAGGGCTGATAGCTTTCAAAATATATGTTAAATTATACACAGAGAACCGCCCGCAGAAAGAGTTGAATTCCATTTGGGTTCAATCGTAATCGTAAATTTCTGGAAAATTCAAATGCGGAGAGGCTGCCCCTGGCCGCTCACCTCCCCCGGAACCCCGCAATCTATTCGGTTTACAATTCAATTTAAATGTAATTTCCCTTTTTGCGAAATTGTAAATGCCGACACATGCAAACAGAGTGAGAGGAATGGATGCCACGGCGAGGGAGGCAGAAAGGGACGGCCTCAATCGACTGTCGCATTCCTAAGCGCCATGCCACGCCCCCTCACGCACACACACGCACACACACACACACTCACTGGCCGTAAAACACATGTAAATGATAGTGCACGTCATAATATTTCATTTGACACACGGTAGAAAATCGTTTTACACTTTTGGCATAAATTGACGAAATAAATCATGTTTGCGACACGTGATTGGCGACCCAAAACAGGCAGGGCACGGGAGGCAAGGGGTTTTGGGGGGGTTTTAACGGGGGCCAACGGCCACGGGCGGCAGATCTGGGGCTAAGGGGGTGCCGGAAAAGTGAGCACGAGAAATTACCCCCAGCGACGAAGGCTGCCTCGGAAAATGTATGAGAGGTGGTTTAGAAATACCTTTTAAAAAAGCGTTCATTTCGATCTTGTGGCTTGATTATACCTTAATATAGAAATATTTTTAAGGCCTTAAATATAAATCAATGAAATAAAAGATGCCAGACGAAGCTTTCGTAAGATTAAAGATTAAGATGCTTAAATTATATATCCTGGTAGTTGACTTTTGTGTCTGTAAAAACCTTATATATTTCTGTAAAAAGTTATTCATTTAATTTGACAAAATAATATAACCATTTCTGCAATATACCAATTATTGAATATTTATTTTAAGAGAATTCACTCTTCGCAGTTGGTGAAGCAAGCAAATGTATGTGTTTGCTTTCAATGCGATTTTGTTTGCACTTCAATGCAATTTCGTTTGGCCGTGCAACGTGGCGAATGCGCAATGTTTCATTGCATTCGCGCAAGCAAACACGCTCGTATTTCAGCGGTTTGTGCTCAAAATTCGAAATGCACCTTTGTTGTTGCGCAAAGAAAGCGCCAACTAGTTGCAATATAAATTTTATAATTTAATTACGCCTTTGACATTCTCGCCTTACCGTTGCTAGCCGGGATATGTCGGCCGTTTGGCTATTTGGCCAATAAGACGGGCAGGCGGACAGGCGGACTGGCGAAAAAAGGCCATGGCGACGTTGACTGATTGAATTGCGGTCTGCGTCAATTGTCGTTTACGTGGCAGTGTGTGCTTTTTAATTTGCCATCACAAAAATCAGTAAATTGCATTTCGATTGTGATTCGGGTTTGATGAATTGCCAGAGACGAGTGTCGCGAATTGAAACCCAATCGCCCGGCGAGCGGAGAGGATTGGAGGGCGCTCAATTATTTTGACCGACTCGATTGAATTTCTAATGACTCAAAGGGGTATTAAATGCGCATTAAGCGGAGTCACATCGCCAGCCGCCTCTGCCCATAGGGCACACTCACTTATCGATGTTCAACTAACCACATTAGCTTAATGATTTCGCCGAGTATCCCGGTCCCAGTCCCAGTCCCTCGCCCAGTCGGTTCCCAGTCGCAGTCCCAGTGCCATTTCCATTTCCATTCCCAGCCCGAGTCCAAGTCCAAGTCCCCATCATCATCATCATTGTCAGCACTTAAATGCAGGCTTCATTTGCTTAATTGCATGGCAAATGTTGCCGTGATTAATGTGACAGGGATTGGGAATGGAACTTCACCCGAACGGGGACTCTTGCCTACGCACAAACACTCCAAAGACACTCGAAAAGCCGCACAAAAATTAAAAAAAAAAGAAACTTACAAAAGCGAAGACAAGCAATCAACATAAACCTGTTCTTTATCAATGCTTTTGGCTTTGCATAAACTGGAATTGAAAATGAAAAGGCCGAGCGGAGTGTGGAAATAATTTACTCTCGCTTTTACACGCAAAGAAAAATGAATTACAACTCTTGTAATGCATTTAGAACTTAAAAGCGACTAATTAACGTTTTTTGTTTGTTTATTAAACAAATAAATAATAAACTTTTGAATTTAAAGAAATTGTATAAATTTAGATTAGCTTTACAGTTCTTTTTCGGAATTGAAACGAATATATAATTATCTTCTAGTTCCTTTAGTTTGAACTTGCTTCATTCATTGACCCATTTTCCCCCTGTGCAGTCATCTGCCTTGGCTATGAGCCACAATCATCGCCAGCTTCTTATGCCACATCCATTCACATTTATTCGTTCGCTTTACCGCAGTTTGCCCGAGATTAGCGGAAGCCAGAACGTTTGCTGGGAGCAAAGTGGAGCAAGGCTTAAACAGCATGGCGATGGCGATGGTGATGTTGATGGCGATGGTGACCCACTTGGAATGACAAGCCGTAAACATACACATACAGAGGACGGAAGCCCCCTCTGGACGGAAGCCCCTTTTGACAGTGGCACACGGAGCCGCTGTCTGTCCTCGCCCGCAGCTCATATCAGGCATTACGTATACGCCACCTTGCCCCGCAACGGCGACTTGACGATTGCGTCGCCTGAATTGCGGGGCGCTATTTATAGACGCGCTAAATGAGCAATTTACTTCCGACAAAACGCACATTTGAACTTTGCAAAGGCGCGGCCATAAATAATCGCAACTTATGCAAGCTGCCATCGTTTGTCATTACCCGTTGATTTCCGCGACTGTTCCCCGTACTCCGGATCCTGAGCAATAATTTGTACGAAATGCCCGCGACGATTCGCGAGGCGTTTGGCTCAGCAAAGAAATAAAAACTAATTGCGGCGATTGCAAATTGCCAGATTTCAATGTCAATGGCGGCCAAGAAGAGAGTGAGCATTCGATGGCCAACGGCCAGTGGCCAGTAGCGAGTAGCCAGCGTCATCGTCATCATCATTAGTGAGCGGCCGAGCGATTCTGCAGACGCAGAGAGATCTGCATCTGCATCCCCGTATCTCTCGGCGGAATGCATCTCTGCGGTTGCCAATCAATAATTTGCCTGGTGAATGCCTCCGCCGGCCGTAATTGTGTTCTGGCCTCTGCCGCTCTTTTTGTGCAATTTTCATTCATTGCATTTGGCAAGCCACTGCCAATAAGTTGCCTTCCACCTCACTACACAGAGAGAAAACCAAGCACTCTGATTCAAGTTCCCGTTTACTAAGAATACTTTATGATAAGGTATATTTAGATTTCATATTTATTCTTTTTTAAGAGTTTTAAGCTAAATTGGTCTTTTATTCCTATTTGAAGTTTTAATTTTTATATCTTCTAAGTTTACAAATGCAGTGAGATTTCGTATATTTCTACAAAGGATTTCAGATGTATTATAATAAATTTGTTTATATAAATATAACATAAGCCTTTTTAAATGTTATGCGAAATGTTACTCAACAATGTTAATAAATAAAATTGTAATGCAGAATGTTAATATACACGTTTCGCGTTGTTTTGAATAACATATAGAAATAGATAGAAATAAAATCAATCAGATTCGCTTTTAGCATGCTCAGGTCGAGATACATTCAATTTTCGGCATCAATTTAAAATATGTAATTTTTTTCAAAATGCGTCAAATGCATCCATATGAAAAATGTACATTTACCAAAGCGCGTTGTTTTGGTTAGTATTTGGATGTATTTTTTTGGAAATTTTTTAACACAAGCAGTTACGAGAAGAGTCAAATGTCAAATTTCAAATAAAATACAAATATATTTCTGCTGAGATTGATTGTTTCAGCCACACCGTTGTTGTTAAACCTTGAAATGAAGCATAAGCAGAAGGCAAAGGCAAGATGGACAGAAAATGACCACATTTAAGTGTAGTAGAAAGACGACATTCGTCTTATGGCCTTGAGGTGCATCACCTGATTTTCTACATCAATTGGGGCGCTTTAATTTTTGGGATACCTCTGGCAAGGACAAATTCGGAGGACTGCACGAAACAAACTGCATTTAGGGCCTATGTGTCATCATCATATTCGATGTTACATCGCTCGTCTCCTACAACAACGTGCCCCACTGGCATCGCAATATCGTCCGCATCTGCGAGAACATTCTGATGGTTCTATGCGACAAGAAAGTTGACATTTGGCAGCGCAGGAAAAACGCAAAGAGAATCGATTTCTTCACAAGAATATTTACAGGTTAGTGTTCCTGAACGAGTGTTTAAGGCTCTACTTCTTCGAAAACTTATTTCGCTGTTCTTCGGAACAGTATTTCGATATATCTTCAAAATTAAACTACAACTTCGATAAACCATTCCTTTGGCTGGTGAGTAGGCATGATTCCAACCTGGAGTTTGCCCTGCTGCCGCCGGAGGACAATATAGACAAGGATTGCAGGCTAAAGACCAATCATGCCATGCAGGAGGCCAGGCAAAGGGTTTGCCTGACGATGATGAATATCTATGTATAATCTGGCTGTTTATATAGTCGAACCAAAGGCAACCACACGCAACTCAGTAACAAACTTGATCTTGAAGTTTTAAACGAAGAAGAAAAGAAAAGGAAGAATAGTGTCACTCACAGAAGTTTCTAATTAAACTTCATATATTATGTAGAATCCCACATATTTGACAATCTCCTCTTTGATAAGTATTACACCAACCCGAATACCAACCGGTTAGGTATTCTGTTCATCATACAATCTGTAATATCACACAATATAAGAAGCATTTGCACAATGAAATATTGATACATCTCTGGGGATTTGGCTTTCAGTGTTCGGAGTACGGCTTATAGCATCGGTAGCTTCTATACAGCATTTAATTGCACGTTTTGGCCAGCACAACAGCCGTGAC
>VNJR01001009.1:0-26398 GCA_008042585.1 Drosophila punjabiensis
CAAAATGTTCGAAAATGATGTGGAACAAATCAGCAAAGCAAACACACGAATAAGGGGAAAGGCAGAAGCCGAAGAGTGACACACTCGATAGAAAAAAAAAAAATTAACAACTAACAACGGGAGAGGAGAAGAGAGTGGTTGACACACATTTGATAAGATAACCATATTTATACAAAAAAAAAGGGAGCAACACACACACACACACACACACACCTTTGACCAGCTTGAGGTATGCTCTTTGCGGTGTCACCTGTACCGCTTGATCGTCACTGGTCTCGTAGTCCTTTAGGGGTTTGTCCTGCAGGATATCCAAGGCCGGCTGGTTCCTGTATATCTCGCTTTCATTGCAGTTGTTTGCCAGGAGTTGTGAGTGAGGGAGGCAGCGATAGAGGTTTGATTCATACACCTGAAATGAGGGAAAGAGATAGGATAAGTAGGGAACAAGGATCAAAAAAGTGTGACCATATATTAATTAATAGGATAAAGCGGAATGCTACAGAATAATTACGAATATTTGTTTTTTTTAAAAGAAATTCTAATATCAGAAAACGATTTTGCAAAATAAGATAAAACCTTAAGGATCTAAAATAGTTTTTAGAAAAGATAACTGAATATATAGTTTTCTTTGTTAAAAATACACACTCAAAGGTATTTTGATAGGAAAAATGAGTAATTCTTTGAGTAAACTTCTTGAAATAAATCTATTTAATCCTTGATTTAAATTCTCTTAATAATTTTAAAAGGGTCACACTGTCAAGGATCTCTATCCTATTCACTCACTCACCTTATCCGTGCACCAGGCGCAATCCAAGTGGGCGGAAAGGCATCTTTCACAGCTGTCCGCATGCCGGCACTGTTCCTCTGCGAGGGAAAGAGAGCGAGATAATAACCATTATGTAACGGTAAGTTCATATAATGTCAACGAACCGACGGAAGCAGCTTCCGAATTAATTAGAGCGAGCAGGAAGATCAAGAAAAACACCTGGACCTGGCCAGGTGACGTCATTTTCACGTTCATTTCACTTCAAATTGGTTATTTTTCCAATTATTATTTATTTACTATTAGCAAGCAATGGAGAGTCACAAAAGCAACCGTGCGGCTTTGAAAGCCCAAAGCAACTAATGATTGTTCTCTATGAAAAGCGTTGATTTGCCGAGCTGGTTGACTCTTTTTTTTTCCTATATGTGTGTTATCTTATCGGGTGAGTGGGCAGAAAAATATTTGTGAGAAGTTAATAGGGAAATATTTTGATTAGAAAAAACCACAACGTGAAGGAATGGCACAACAAAAGAGAGCAGCTAAGAGAGTGATAAGAAATAATAACAATATCACTTTCACTTGTTGTCATCGGTATAATTCGATTTGTTTTCGTTTTATTTATTATATACAAGTTGTATTATAGTTTTTAGATCATTCAGATTGAATGAAAACATTGTCTTAATTTCTTTTTAATTTAATGGTAATATAGTTAATATTCATATATGTAGATATGTGAAGAAGGGACTTTAAACTACTTGCACAGAATTATTCTAATCCCTAAGATCCATCAATATTTCTGTTTATAAAGTATTTTCCCGCTCTACTTCTTATTATTTAATTATTGATTGAATTGTTTGAGCTTATTTTACACATATATTTTAATAATTTTAGCTCAAAGATTATAATAACATTTTAAATAGTAACGGCTTTGCCAAATTTTAAAGTTGTCTGAGTGTTATATCCAGCAGCTAGCGCCTTTGTCATGCCTTTTTATAAATAAAGCGCATTATTTGCCTCTATACTATGCAACCATATAATGACATAAGTGAAAAAAATGCACCTATTCCAACTATTTTAGATACATAATTGTTATCTGTTTGTTTATATTTTTCGAATATGACTTCGTAGCCGTGCTTGAGTTTCGCATCAGCCAGCTTTTTACCGCTTTGCCAAATACTAAAAAGAATATTTGTTCAGTTTTAAATATACTTGCCGCTTCATATCAAAGGGTTTGGAAAATCTAAATATTAGCAGTTTAAAAAAATAAGTAAATAAGATAGTGAACATTGTGTAGTTCATCTTATATTAAATAAATAAAACAGAAAAATTAAGAATAACTTCAATTATATACCATTTGTTTTTATAAACCACGACTGGTCCCACTAAACAGCTCATTTCAAACTCGTTTTAATGCTCTCTTTTGTGCTCTCTCCCTCTCTTCTCTCTCTCTCAGTGCTGGCCTTTGGGTCATAAAAAGTAAAAATAGCTAAAATAGCAGTCGTTTCAGGCTAAATCTAGCTATTAGCTTGTTTCAGTTCAGATTTAGCTTTTCTTTAAATAAAATAGTGTTAAAATAGTTAACTTTTTAAAAGATTTGAAATTTTTCCTCGGAGTATTCAGGATATTGGTATAAGAAAAAGTTCGGTACGGATAGTTGAACTGTTCCGAAAGAATTTTAAAGAGGTTCTTAGCAGTTTCTTAGGGTCAAATGATGAGTTTAGATATGTTTTTTTTTTGTCATTTATTGCACGAAGTATGCTAGAATGACTTAGTAAACATAAGTACATAAGGCTGTCAGACGTTTTTAAAAACTTAAATAACTCGAATTTTGGCTTCGAAAAGGTTACTAGCTTAAGATTTATCCTGTATTTTGCTTTTGAAAACCGCCAAAAATAGTTAAATAATTTACTTGAGTTAATTTCGCGTCGCGGCTGGTGTAAAATTTAGAATATTTGAGAATTCGACCCCAAAATGTAGAATATTTGAGAATTCGACCCCAGAATGTAAAATGTAGAATAAAGAATAAATAAAAATTCAGCGGGCAAGTAGCTAGATAAGCACCACCGAAAGTCTGCTAAAAAATAGCCAAATCGCCAACTCAGCCCGATTCATGTCGCGTCGCGCACAGTTTTGTTCAAGAAAAGCGGTGCTCGGCAAGGTGTTTTCGGAAAATTCGAACGTTGGCTCGTGCCGCTCCGCCGCGGAAAACTCTCATTTGTCGAAGGAAAAGCCAGCGTCGCTCCTGGTTTTCCGCCGGATTTTGCTCTGTTTTTGCCGTGTTTTTCGGTGTCTCTCTCTCTCGCGTCCGGAACACGGTTCTCACCTTTGTGGCGAGCGCGAAGTTGTAGTTTTTGTGTTTTTGTAATCGGAAAATCGGATGAAAAACTCCAAATGTTTTCTAAATGAGCGTCGACAATTACGCGACCAATTGACGAGATCGTGTGTGTTGTTGTTGTTTTCCCCCCCAATCAAACGGTGAGTGCGACAGGGAGGCAAAACCCAGTCTCGAAAATCAAGTGCGGCAAAAAGTAAAGGAAAGAGAGGAGAAATTAAATCCTAAAGGTGAAAAAGTCATTAATAAAAGAAGCAAGAAATAGAATGCTGTGTGAAATTACAACAAAAATAAATACATATACACAGAGTATACATATGTAAAAAGGAGGCGACGCGCAGCGAAAAAAGGAATTTTTTTGTGTACTACAGCGGCGTTTTGTTGTTGTTGGCGTTGGCGTCGTGCATTTGCTTTTGTTTTGTACCTCTCGCTGCTAGTGTGCGTGTGTCTGTGTGTGTGTGTGTTTGCGTCTGTGTGTTTTGTTGCTGTGCCTGTGATTGGAAAAAATAAGCAAAAGAAAAGCCGGAAAACACAGTATAAAACCAAAGCGAAACTTAAGGCTGGCGCGCAAGAAGAAACAAAGTGGGAAAATTGCCCATTTTCCAGTTTCCCTTTTGCTGCGTGAAAAGTGAAAAGTTTAATTTACTAAACAAAGCGGCAAACTGTATGCGTGTGGCTGTGTGTGGGTGTTTGTGTCTGTGCCTGTGTGTGATTGTGTCCGTCTCTCTAGTTTTTGCAATTCCCACTGCACACGCTCTTTCGTGTTGGATTATTGGATTATACCGCCAATAACGGCACACGCACAACAACAACAACAAAAGCACGGCAAATTCCAACAACACGAAAAAGCTATAAAAAAAAGGAGAGCGCAGACGACGCTGGGATTAATCATTAATGTCCTGAGAGAGATAAGGAGGAAGGTGGAATCTAGAAAAAGGAAACAGAAGAGGAGGCAGCAGACGGCAACAAGAAGAAGACGGCAAAAGGTAAGTCGGAATTTTCGAATTCGAACTATTTACTTGAATTTAAGATGGTTTTTCGAAACTAGAGTTAATTTTTAAACGGGAAAGAGTATCGAATTATTTCCTATGCTGAGTTGAAAATTTAAACAGTAATCTTAGTATTTATTTAAAGAATAAAGAATTTCCAAAATTCCCTTTAAACTTGTTCTTAAAATCCTTGATTTCCAAGTCAATAATCTTAAAAACAATATATTACAATGTCCTAGTTGGCATTTCTCAATTTTCTTATCGCAAAGAGGAATTCCCCAATTCTCGAGCTCATAATTATTACAACTTGAACTGCGTTTCTCATCAATTCTTTTGCTTCACTTGGCTTTTGGACCCGGCGCTCATTTTCCAATGAAAATTTATTCTAATGACGCTTTTCGCGATCCTAATCTGCTGCACATAAATTTCTGTGGCAACTTTGGGTGATTTATTGCCTGTCGATTGTCGTCGTCGTCGTCGTCGTCGCAGTCGCATTCGCAGTCTCGTTGCTTTTTGGCCAAACTCAGAGACTAGCCTGAGACTCGGTTTGGATCCGAAAAGCGGACCAGAGATACTCAGTCCTGTGTCCCGTCCCCGATGTCCAGTGTGTATAAAGCCAGACGGGACGGGACAGGACAGGGACAGGACAGACTGGTGCCAGCTAATGTACGCGTCTCCCAGATGCCGCGGATTAGATAAAAATTCTCAATTTATGCGTTGCGCCAGTTGCCAATTGCAATCCCACCTCCTCCTTCTGCTCCTCCTTCTACTGCCTCGAGTCTCGAGTGAAAAAAATAAAAAACTTGTCGCGCCTACTAAAAATCTTCCCCTCGGGCCACTGAGATAGATGCCTTCATTCCAGTCTTCTCCGCAGTCTATCATTTGAAATCATGTCCCGGCGATAAGGAATTATAGTGGCCCCGGTCATAATTTACGTGATTTGCCTGCCTAATGTCCTGCCGTACGACACAAGGACAAAGTGGAGGCCATAAAAATAGAGCAAGAATTCACATTTCGAGGTTCTTCTAAATGAGAAAGAATTAGGACCCAGAAGTTTTTGGGCACAAGAAAAGATTAGTTGCTGGAGCAAAATGGATTAGACATGTTTAATTTGGAAAAGAAAATAATAAAAGAAGAATAGTTATAATGAAATGTTAAATAAAAATGTTAGGGAAAATACGGTTTATTTAAAACCTTTATAAGGTTTATAATACTTCCTAAAAACATGCCTTCAAAAGTACATTTTTGAATAGTTTTGCACTACCTTTTGGATATTTCAACAATATGCATTATGAACCCTATGACCCTCAACAGACCCATTATTTTCCCTTTATTCTAGACTGGTTTTACCTGGGGAAAAATCGTGTACACCTTAAAAACACGCATATCCTGCAGACTTTTCCCGTTTTGACAGTTACTGAATTTTATATATTATATTTTTTATAAATATCCTGCAGTACGCTCTTCTAGCTTCTCCAAGGAGTTAGTTAGTTATTCTTACCTGTTCTTTAAGAGCTTAGAAAGCAAGTCATAACGATAAAAATAAATCCCTTGAAATGTTCCCGTAAAAACATTCCATTTCAGGTTACATACAGTACATTCCTTTTTTTAATATTTATGCACTCCTGTTTGTTGTAAATCCCACCCAAAAGACAATGCCGTGTAGACTAGTGGCTTTATCAACCCCATAACCTACAGTAGACCCATTATTTTTCCCTTCTTGGCCCCTGTCCAGTTTTTCCCCCCGAGAATATGGTACCGTCGGCACTCTCTCTCTCTAGGTACACGCATATACTGGAAAATCCGTTTCGTTTTGACATTTATTGTTTTTAATAGTCTCGAGAGCTAGGAAATTTTATGACACATATCCTCGAGCGATAAAAATCTTTACGGCCCCGGGGTACTGCTTGCTGCATGCATATGGTTTATTCGTTCCCCTGTTCAATAAGAGCCAAAAGGTAAATAAAGTAGGAGCAGCCAAATCGGAAAAAACAAGAACGAAACGGATAAAAAGAAGGAGAACTCGGGAATTAGCCGGGGGCCCACCTCATAAAGTGAAAAGTGTCATAAAAATTAGTCAAGAAATCACGCTGCCCATTCCACAATTTGTTTCTTTCGGACGTTCAGTCGGTGGTTCTTTCTTTTTGTTGCTTTTTTTCCAAAGACATTTCAGTTCCTTTCGGTTATTTGGTTGTTGTTTGTTCTGACACATTTGTATGCTAATGAGAGAGCGGGATATGTGGAGTTTGGGTTAGGTGCTTCCGGCGGGAGTCTCTCTTTTTATTTTGTTGTATTTTTTCCTCTGACTGGAATCTATCAGGCTTTTGACGAGGGTCAGTCCGCCGGGGAATCGCTTGCGGAGGATAATGCATGCAGCTCAGGTCTTGCATATCGAAGTGGTCGCCTGATAAAGGATTTTTTTTTTGGAAGTAGTTTAAGCCATTCGGACGGGGTCATAAATTGAATTATAATTCAGGCATATGAAATTCTTTCTGTCTGTCTGAGAGCTTATGCCTAATGTTGTACGGATTAAGGTCTTTGGGTTGAGTTTATTTTCTTTTTCCCAGCTATTTGCTTGGAATTTAGGTACAGCTCTTGAGTTGAAAACAATAAAGTTTTGGGCATAAAAGTATGAAGTACGGATTTAAAGTAAATTAAATACATAATTTATTAGAGTAATTAAACAGTGTGTAAAAGGTTTCTAATTATAAAAGCTTAGTAATTATGACGACAGAAAATAACTACGACTGTGTAATGCTATTTAATATATAATTTATGCAGTTTTAAGTTCCGGTGCGTTAGTTATTTACAATTTAAAATTTCCCTTCGTAAATTATTCACATTGAAGTCAAGTGCTTTACTTTATTTTTGTAGTTCTTTTTTTTTAAGCCACTTGACCCCTTTCCTTTCGATGCTTTCATTTCCGATTACCTATACCCGATTTCTTGTGTCTGTGTTTTGTATACTTTTACTCCCCTCCAAAATCGCTTTTCGTTATCTATAAATAACATTTTGCTTGCCTTTCTTATCAACTTCCGCTACTTAATGTCTCCCAAACCAAAATGCAGAGCTAAACTCTTAGTTTTCGCCCCTCAATCCAGTTTTTTTCTCAGCCCCGACTCCCAGCAAATTGCCTTCTTTAGCTGTCTTATCCCAAAGTGTGTGTGTGTTTTGTGTGTAACAAAGATATCAATAGCAACAAAAACAGGGAGAAAGAGAAAAAAAGAAATTAAGGACTGAGAGTGGGAGAGAACAACCTTGAACCTTGAACCCGAAGAAAATAGAGGAAAAGCAGGCACGACTCATTTCCGTCTTGCGGGTCAAACAAAGACAAATATATAGTCGCCGCCGATGCCGACGTGGTAGATAATAATAATGCCCAGCCATAAGACCGCAAATCTAAAATCCACAAAAGTGCCACACAAAAAGTCAATAAATGTGAGGCCTCTGCTAAAAAATTATCACCAGCTCGTTAGCAATTGGAAAGAAAATGACCAGAGATGGATATAGAAATGATTTTAGAACAAAAAAATTTACAGAGAAAGAAAGTTCTGAAAGTGCTTTAATTTTTACAGAGCAAGAAGTATATTTTTTTCTCTATAAATAGTAATTTTTGATCAGTTTTCTGATATAAATAAAATTATTAAAGTAGCCTTTTCCTACACTTAAATTCTTAGTTAAGATCTATTAATTTCTTTCTCTGCTTACAACAGAAACAGACAGTGCTCTGTGGAAAGACAATTCAAGGAAAGGAAAAACTAAAACCAAACAAAAGACGCACAAAAGGGAATTAAGTGAGGCCTGGCAAAAAAAGTAAAAAAAAATCGCATAAAAGTAAATGAGGAAAAAGAAAGTTCCGCAATTTCATTCAGCATTCGATTCCGTCTCTTTCTTGGGCAATTCTTTTTTTTTTGTTCCCAGCAATTATGCGCTGGTCAAACAAAAGTCATTAAATTGCGGAAATCGGGTCACCAAACCGACCAAACCAGCAACAAACTGAAAGAGGGAAAAGGGCAAATAAAGACCGGAGACGAAGACTGCTACTGAGACTGAGAAAAGCCCCGAAAAACCCCTCTAGAAAGAAAAAAAAAGAACATACGACTAAATTGTGAATTTATTTACATTTAATTGCATCTAAATTACAAAACAAAAAGCGGCTTTTCTTCACCATTATTGTCTCTGAAATTATATTTTAATGTGTGTCCTCTGCTTTCGTTTTGATGAAGTCCCCTCCATTCTGATCCCTCCCTTACCTCATCTGCGTTCCTCGGTGTCGGAGATAATGATGATGATATGACTCATTAACCTCGACGCATGACCCAAGCAAATTAGAACTACAAGAAAACTCATTCCACAGTCACAAAGAACACACCATTTCTTTACACTTGACAGCAGGGAGAGAGAGGGAAGTTGGGTCTTATATAATGTAGATAAAGATATATAAATAACTTGTGGTTGTTTTTTACGGAAATAATTTAAGAGAGATGGGTTTATGTCAAGACAATATTTTTGAAAAGTGTTGTAAAAATTTTATCTTATTTTAAAGTTATATTTCTTTATATTTTACATTTGCAATTCAAGTTTAAAAAATTCTAGAAAGCTATTTATAATGTTCCTTTCATTTATTGTTGAGTTGTTAAAATTAATTGATTTTTCTAGCCAAGAACTACTCTAAAAATAGTAAGCTCATGCAAAAATAGGTTTAAAAGCCCCAGAAATATTTTATAATAACAATAAAAATAATAAATTATATTTCTCAGCCTTTCTTATAGAGTTTAAAATGTTTTTAAATGCCCGTAAATTTTTGGTTATTAAAATTTGTTTAAAAAACCCGTAAAACCCGTAAAAAATGTTAAAATATATTTAAAACAATCCAGGCAATATTTTTCCACGCCACAAACCCGACATTGTTTTAAAGTAAATCCCCGTAGCTTAGTGTAATCTTTTTTGAAGCGCATATGAGCGTTATAGATACATATTTTTCAGCTGTCTGTGTGCTGCCGGCTCTTGGTCTGTTTGAGCTGTAAGTGTCTTTTGAGGCCGTGTTTTATTGCTGCTAAGTTCGCTTGTTGACTTTGGCTGAGTCATCATCTCGCGGTTCGTCGGTTCGGTTTGATGTTAGAAGTTCCTCCAATTCCCCACTCCTCGTTCCGGCTTCCCCAGAAAAAAAAAAACAGCACTAAGCTGACATATTTTCCTTTGTAAAACTTAATGGTCTAGATAAAGTTCGGTCGGCTGACTGCGGTTTTGTCGCTTAGAGTTTTCTAAACCGAGCATCGCATGCTTAGCATTTAAATGAGCTGAAAGCTGAAAGACAAGAAAAAACCAAAAAACAAAACCAAAAACTTTTGCTCCGCGACAACTTCTACAATGATGATTCAATTGGCCGTGCATTTGGCCTGGCTTTTGCAATCTTTCGGATTCGGATTGCAAGCTGAACTTCGGAGACCACACCTTGGTAACGTTTCTATTCCATTTCGATTCCGTTGGGTTGGATTTCGCTTTGGGTTCGGGTTCGTCATGATTGCAAATATCTTGTGCAATCTGAGGCGTCTCCATTTCCCACGTTCTGTACTCTTGGAGGGTTACCCACTCGACGTCGTCGTGCAATTAGTTTGGTATTTCGAGCCATGCCTAATGAGCTGAGTGGGGTCAAGGGATTTAATTGCATCTTAAACGGTTCCTCCCTCCCCTCGACTTTTATTTTAATTCCGTTGCCGTTGCAGCTGCAAACTGCAAAATGCAAAATGCACACGTCCGCTGCCTCGTCTTTCTATTTATGTTTTCCCTCTGCTGGTGGTGCCATTGTTTATTGTTCATTTGTTTATTTGTTTACATGGCAAACATAAACCAAACAAGCGCCGCCGTTACCGCCACCACCATTGCTGGTGGCAAAAAACTTTTAAGCCCCTGAATATGTTTACAAATGCCTAAAGAAGTTGGGTTAATTTTAATAAATGATGTAGGGCTCCGTTTAATTGCTCAAAGAAAATATTAATCAAGGCATTTGGGTCACTTCAAAATATTTGCTTAAATTAAATTTCACATTTTACAGTAACCAATGATGTAAAACCACTTTATAAATTATGTAGGGCACTTGGCAGGATATTTAATTGCTCAAAGAAATTGTAAGTTAATATTAATCAAGGCCTGGAGCTAGGGAAAATATTTTTGCCCATTAAATTGTTGACTTTTCTTGAGGTAAACATGAATATTAAACTCTGAGAAAGATATGTGTTTTGATTGGATTTTCTCTGAATCAGTAAGGCAAAGATTTCGTAGGAAATAATGGTTTACTTTCTTTGTGCAATTAAAAACCATTGTAAAACATTTTCTTAATTTCCTGGGAAATTGTATACTAAGAATTAATGATTATTGTAATTCTTGAAAGCAATTAGATACTAATAAATGCTGAATTACGAAGAACTAACAAATTAAGATTGCACAAATTCCCTGAGAAATTGTTAAAATTACACAAATTACTCCTAATTTAATGTATAAGCAGAGTAAATATTTAAGGAAAATGTTGTTGCAAATCCTTCCACCGGAAACAACTATTTTCCATTGCTATCTTTCCTGAGATAAACTATTTTCCTTCCTATTTTCGGTCTCCTGCCAAGACGCATTCCAATTGTTTTCGATTCCACACAAATTTGTTTACTCTTGAATGCAATTGAAACCTTTGTGGAGGTTAATTTTCTTAGAGTTTTCGTAGAAAACAACAAAAAATAGAAAGAGAGAAAAAAACAACTCTATTGTTTACTCGTATTTCTGTCGACTGGCCTTAGCCTGGATTCATTTGTGTGTTTACGTGCCACATTTGGTGCCTTTGTTTACCCGAACTGAACTTCAGCAGCAGAAGCACTAGCAGCATTTCCCATTTTCTCTCCATTTTCTCCAGAACAATTCCAACTTCTTGGGGGCTTTCTTTAAGGTTGTGGAGAACCGTGTTGTTAATGGTTCTCTTTTGGTTTTTGGGGTCCGAGAGCCTGTGTTTTACCAAATTATAATCCGCATTTATCGCTGCTGTTAGCGTTAATGTGCTGCAGCAGTAATTTTCTTCATTTTTTTGTATTTTTTTTTTATTGTGTTTTATATTTCTGTGGGCCGGCCTGTATAATGCGCTTTAATTACTGCGGCGCCACATGAGGAAAAAGAGGTTGAAGGGGAATGAAGTTTCCACCATTCGTCAGGATGCGAATTTTCGCCTGCAAACGGAGCGCATTAACAGGAAAATGTGAAAAAGTAAATCGTGTTAAAAAGAACTTATCATTTGCATTATGGCCCTGCCTCACTGCCCTCCCCATGCCTCCCCCTTTTCGGTTATTATTATTTAATTGCTGCGAGCTTTAATTATTGACCAGACACCGAAACCGAATTGCAATTTAACATTTCATGTGCCCAAAGTGAAATGATGAAAAATAAATCATCCACTGGGAAAGAAAAGCAATTTCCGAACGAGAACCCAATGCAAATTACATGCCAAAAACACACACAAGACAACTGAAAACTAAAACTAAAAGTTTCTGCATCAAAAAAAAAGTGTAAGGAAAAAAACTAAATTAAGCGCCTTTGACATAGAAAATGCAATTTGCAAAAAAAAAGGGAGGAAAATTTATCTGCATGGCGAGAGAGGTCTCAAATAAAAGTGAAATGCATGTGGGAGAAAGGCCAAAACACAAAAAAAAATGTCCTTAGAGAAAAAATAGAGAACAGAGAAGCATAAAAAAATGGAATTACGAACAGTTTTATTCTAGTTTATCACACGAATTGAGTTTGAAAATGCGTAGCCTGGCAAAGTGCCACAGAAGAAAAGAAGAGATACAAAAAAAAAAGAAAATACGAGAAAAGAGCCAACGGTGGAAATTGCAGGGGAGTGGAAAAGGAAAAGGGAAATGCCCTAAGATAGATGCATCAATTGGAAAGGCAGAAGAAATGGCACAAAAATCGACAACGACGACGACGACGACGACGTCGATGTCGAGGACGTTGACAAGCGTAAAAGACACCCAGGCAAGTAAAGGACATGTGTGCGTGTGGAAATCCTTTAAAAAGGCAATTTTGGTAGCACTTAAATGCAGACTCACAGCGAAGGAAAATCAGTGAAGGGAAGCAGAGTGGAGTCAGGACACGCGACTGCTTCTTTGGCTCCTTCCCTGCTTGCCCTGTGTCTACCTTGTAAGGGGAGAGTGTCAAGGGTATGCTAGAACTGGAAGATTTAGTAAACCAAAAAAGAAAATATATTATTAAATATATAATTAAATAATCAAACTCTGAAAGGAATCACAAAAAAATGGAGATGTATCTCAATATACCCACTAAAATATTTACCAAGTATCTCATAGTCTACTAACTCAATACTTATTTCATAGTTATTTTCCTCCAAAAGGAGGCTGATTGGTGGGTGGTGCTCCTTCTGCCTCCTGCCTCCTGCTTTACTATGCGCCTGCCACGCCCACAGACACATCCGCCGCATAACTAGTTGCCGTCGAGAGTGGCAGAATGGAACGGAACGTGGCGCTGCCAAGGCATGTGGCATGCGGTGGTGTGGCTGTACGGGATGTGTGTGTGTGTGTCTATACATATGAGTGTGAGTGCGGTGTGCGGCATGTGCCATAACTCCTCCATCCCCAAACACACACACAAACTCATATACGTATGGGTTTGTGCAATGATGACACACAGGATGCCAGGCTCCTCCTCTCCCACTACACTGCGAATGGCACAATCTTGAAATTAAATTGGATTTCTATTCTAATTTCATAGGGGATAGCTTTCTACCTTTTTAAATAACAACCGAGTGGAGGTTAAAAGTTTATGAATTGAAAGACACTTCTCTGTCAAGATTCAATTTGATAAAGAATCTATGATGACTGTGAGAAATAGAGATAAAGTTGAATATGAGTTAAAATTCAGCGAATATTTGAATGTAATATGAAAATACTATGAAGAAATAGTAAGAAATCTTAAAGATATTTTCAATCACTTACCAAATTATATATTTTTTCTCTTTACTATCCTTATTTCTGACCCAAAAACCGAGTTTTCCTTCCAATTGACCTGTGCAGTGTCCCAGTGTTGTCGATGTAAGACGACCCTGAGCTGCCTTGGCCGGGATAACGCTGGAATCGAGTGGCTGCCGGCTTTAATTAGGCACAGATCTGCTCACAGAGCCAGCTCAGCTATGCTATGTATGCAGGAACATCGAATCAAAGATTTATGTAACGCGTGGTACCACTGTAACAACACCCACAGCCATGCTCATGTGATCCTGCCCCTTGGAGCACACATCCTGCCAAGCGCAACGCATAAAATTGTGTCACAATAATTTTGCCACGCCTGGGAGGAGGAGGAGGTGGAGTTGCAGGACCAGGACCAGGAGGAGTAACAGCTTTCTGCCATCAATGCAATTGCCAGGATGTGCAATTCGCAAGGATGCTGGCTTTGCTGCCAGAGGGAAGGAAGCAAGAGAGAGAGAGAGAGGAATGAAACTGGGAACAGAGGCAGTCATTGCATAATTGCAATTAACACAGTCCTCGGTTGAAACTAAAACAGTTACTTAGTGCAGAAGACAACTTCCTCTGTGGCCCGCTGGCTGCTACCCTCATCCTGCAGGATGTCCCAGTATCTGCTGGAGAACGTGTGCGTGTGTGTGTTTGGCGTGCGAAAAGGTTTCCCCATTGTGCACTCAAGTGTGCGCAACACTCAAACACAAAGGCCGCATACAAAATTTCACACGAATCCTCCTCCAGAAATATATATATATATGCATACATATATATATATGTTCTCTACCTTTTTCTGGCCGGGCATAATCGATGAAGGAAGCGAAAAAGGGAGCGAAAAAAAGAAGAAGGAGGAGGAGCCTCCTCGAGGCAGGCAGCATGTTAAACTGAAACTGAGCAACAAAATCAACGCCATGTCCCGACAATACAAAGGACATTTGCTGCAATGAAAATGAGTATGGAAAAAATCCAAAAAATTGCTCCGTTCTGTGTTCCCTTTGTTCGTTGCATTTGCCAGAGTACAGTGAGGATTCGCCTGAATGAAGTGAAGTGGCAAAAAACGAAAAACGAAGATGGCTTCAACATGTGTGGGAAATTTACAGGACGAAGGGTATTAAAAACGTATCAATTGCCAGAGAAATTAGCCAGCGGGAAACCATAGGTTTTTCGGGGTGAAGATTTAATAACAAAGAGATGCGAAAAATATGATCCCTTTTTTTGAAAAAAAGAAACAATAAATAAAAAATACAGGAAGGGGAAGTGAATGAAAGCTGAATGCAGAGTAAAATATCTTATAGATTGAATTAAATTATAATGTAAAATAAAAAAGGGCTACTTTTAGAATTTATTTAAATTTTTCAGTAAAATTTATTTTCTACATAAATAAAAGATTAGATATACTTAAAAATATATTTTCAAAAGCGTTTTATAATGCTTTTTAATCTCTTGTATTATGTTATAAATATTTAACTATAATAGTTAAAATGTTACCAAAGCTACTAATAACCTATATTCCCCATGTAATAACAATATTTTCTGCCCTCTAAACTATCAATTATCTTTATACTAAAACCCTATAATTCAAAGCTTCGATAAAACTACCCAAAAATAAAGTCTAAATGCTGACTTGACTGAAACTCATTCCCCTGAATAATTCAGTTTAATAGCTCTTTGATTTCTCCATCACTGGAGTTGAACCCTTCAATCAAATCTAAAATCGAACCGCAATCATCAATTGTTCCCATTTTCCTCCTCTTTTTTTTTGATAGTTTGAAAGTTCCTTTTAACAATCCCCCAGTTTCAGTTTGAAGTTTTCTCTCTGGCCCATAAATCGATTGAATTTTAAATATGTTTGAGGCAATGGTTTTTCCATTTTCCCTCCGCGAATATTTATCCTCCCCCTTCGAGTTTTTCCCTCCCTTGCTCCCCTTTTGATGGCCTGTTGTCATCACCGTTTTTCGCGAGCAACAACTGCCAGTGTGTCTGGGATTATATTTTAAAGGAATTTTTCACCCTGCGCTTATGGAAACCCATAACTCCCCCAAACCCTTCCGATTCGCGTTGCTTTTGCTATGCCGGGAAAATTCTACGGTGTAGAGCTGGTTTTAACATTGTACAATTTGCCCAATAACATGACACACAGGCATGAAAATCAGCCAAGCCAACTAGGGGTGCCTGCCGCCGTCGTAACCTAACCAACCCCCCTCCAAATATGTACCTCCCCCTTCGTCTAGCCACCCCTGCGCGTGCGTGTTGCCTCTTGCCCGCTGCCTGCCTGCCTCTTCTTCTTTCACTTACTTTACGCTGCTTGCAAAAACAAAAAAGCAAAAAAAAATAAAGGAAAAAAAATTATAGCAAAGCGGCAAAAACTGGCGAAAGGTAGAAAAATACAATATATACGACGAAGAATATTATTTTTCGGTATAATGGCACATGAACACGAAATGAGCAGCAGCACAAGTGGCAGCAACGGCGACGGTGTGGTGTACCTGAGAAAAGGAACCGGGTATGGTAGCGGTAACGGTAAAGCTAAAGGTAATACACAGGAATGGGAACGCGTCGTCGTGTGATATATTTTATTTTTATTGATTATTCCTTGACTCCCGATTCGCGCCGGAACACCGCCATCCTTCTCCGCCCACCTAAAAGTACCCTTACCTTACCTTACCTTACACGTTCTAACGCCTCGGAGGAGGTGCACACGGAAAGAAAATCGTAAGGAAATGGCTAATAAGGAATTATTGGGTATATTTTTAAAGTACTTCAAACTTTCTGGGATTTTATGTGTTATACTTTATGTACTAATTATTAAATATATTTACCAAAAAGTTCAGGGATTTTATGCTTTATACTTTATGTACTTAAATAAACATATAGAGTTTTTTCTCTTTTAATATTTTGTATTTATTGAGTTACTTAGTATTTGTAGTAAACTATACAATTTTATCAGTTATAAAACTATGAAAAACGGTAAAAAAAAGAATTAACATAAAAGAAGTTTCATAAAAATAAACTATTCTTGAGCATCATCAGCAGACGAAGCAATTTAGCCTTGTCAGTCCATCTGTATTAACACTAGGAATGTTTTTTGATCACGAAAAAAAGGTTAAAAATTATATATCGCTCCATATCATATGGAAAAGATAATAAATTTGATGTATCGATATTTAAATTATCGAAAATATCGCCTTAACCTTAAAATATCGAATTCATCAAAAAGTAACAGAAAAATGGTATTTAATTTATTTAATTTTGTTTTTTTTTTACAATTTTAGACCGATATTTAGAACAGAATATCGAATTATTACAACGTTAAGATATCGATTAATATATCGACCTTAGTGGCAAACATCGACAAATATGAATACATGTCAAATGGGAGTATTTTAAAATTAAACCTAATTTTATATACTTTTTCAAGCTTAGAAAGCCCATTAGAACATTAATTTTTTACCAGTGACTAATACAAATTGTGTAGCTTCACTTGGAAATTGTTTATTGTTGCTAAAACTTTTTTCGCTTGTTTTTTACCTTTTTGGTTTTTTTTCTGTTATTTTTTTTTTATCGTTTTGGTATGGCTAACATGCCATGAACACTTTAATCAAGTACATATTTTATGCACATGTGTGTGTGTTGCTGGTCTGCGTGGGCGTTTATTCCTCTTCTTCTTCTTCTTGTTGGTGTCCTGCATTCGCTTTCATAATGACAGCGACAACAGCAACAACAATAACAACAACAATAAAAAACAGAAGAATAATAACAAAAACACACACAGAGCTCATTGTTGTCGTTGCCTGCAATTTTCATAATAAAGCAAAAAAATAAGAATAATAAAAACAAAAACACCTTGACCCAAATGCGCGTTACCAACGCAGAAAATAAATTTTCCTCCTCAATCCTCGCACACACACACACAGAGATTGTTACTACTCTTACTATTTTTAATTTGTCTAAACATTTTTTAGATGCAAAAAAGAAGAGGGGAGAGTGAGATGCAAGGATCCAACAGTAGAAGCAGCATATGGCCCAGACAAAAAGGCTTTGTTTGCATTTTTCGCAGAGTTCCCTTGGTTCTCTTTGCTTTAGCATAAACAAGCATACAATCGCTTTCTAGCCCTAAAACTCTACCCAAAACACCACCCACGAAAGCCACCCAAAAAAACCGCCCACATCAACCAAAAAATGCATACGCAAATTTATACACCAGATATAACTTTAGGTTTAAGGGAGCAACGACGACGACTACGACGACGAGGATGCGGATGAGGACGATGCCGGTGATGGTGCCGGAATATACATGAAACATGTATGGAAATTTCTCAGTAAAAAGCAAAAATATATATTTTATGCACTGTCGTTTGTGGCTTCGAGTTCTCTTGGTCTCGTTCTCGTTCTGGTTTCTGGATTCTGTCTGGTTTTACTAAAAAAAAGTAAAGGGAAAAATAGATATATAGGAATAATAATAAACTTTACTGTACGAAAAATGCATGCGGTTAAATTTTTGCCTTTCATTGTGATACCCTTTTTTGGGGATATAGATATGTTTGATATGATCAAAGTGTTCAGCCAGGCTTTGAGGGTTAAAATGCATATTTAATTTAGAGAACTTTTTAATATATTTGTGGTTAAACATGTATTTCAATTAGGAAAGTAGCTTTTGGGGAATAAATATAAAGGGTTACTTTATTAAAAAAGGAGTTGGAAGAGCTTTAAATATTACATGATACATTTTATAAATACAATTTGTATAATTATGAATATATCTAATTTATAAAATTTTTTTTTATTATATTAAATATATTAATAAAATAAACTCTCTCTTCTTTTGCAGGTAAATTACAAAACCCTCAAAGATAGCTAAAAAATTTATATTGAAATATATTTCCAACCGGCAAGTACCATTTGTTTAATAAAAACAATAACTTAATGGCTTTCTTAGCTCACTTTAAACCTCATTTCTTGGCATTTCCATATTGGAACTATTTTTCTTGTCAGTATTTTTTTGGTTCAATACATTTTTTTTAGCAACTTACGAAGGTTTTTTTTCTGCCTTGGCTTAACTAGATTTGCTTTAGCTGCATTTTATGGGAATTCCTTTTTGTTATCTTGGCTTGAGCCTCAGTTTCAGCTGCTTTTTATTTTTCTTTGTGGAGCAGCAGCATCTTCAGCTTTCTGCTTGGCATATTTTATGGACAGTTCACTATCGGTCGGCATGTGTATGCGTGTGTGTGAGTAGCTTTTTTGCAAGTTTTTAATTAAGGCGAAAGTGTCGACAGGCATGCTGGGAATATGGCCAAGACCCAGCGTTGTCCTGCTAGCCAAACGAGCTGCCACTTTTGGCTTTTTGCAAATTGTTGCAGTTTATTTTATTTAGTTTTCCCTTACACACAACTGATCGATAAACTCGCCGGATAACTAGAAAACTTCTCTCGAAGAAAACTGCACATAACAGGGCCTAGGAAGAGGATGCAAAAGTTTAGCTAAAGGACTTAAGTTTGGGTATTAATCGAATTATCTTAAACCTAGAAGATAGTTTTGGATGAAAGTTTAAGGGAAAGGGAATTAATAAGTGAAAGATTAGGGGAATTAGTAAGGTGTAAAGGTACTAGAGGGGATTTAATGATAAATATATCATATAAATATCCGTAATTTATATATTTAACTTTTAACATTTAAATACCTTTAAAAATCCGCTTTCTTAGCTTGAAATCTTCTCTTAAAAAGTTCATTTCAAGCTGCCAGTTTTTGTATTTCATCACACCAATTTCAATTTGCTTACTTTAATCTTTCATAAATTTACAATTTTAATGCGAGACGACGACTCCTCTGCTGCCCTCCAGCATTTCGGTCCAAAATAAAATCCAGCAATTTGTCAAACAAGCCGGGGCAACCCACGCAAATAACACACAAAAAACAAACACAATTCCATTCCTCAAAAAACAACAAAACAAGGGAAAAAAACGAGAAGAAATCTCCCAAATTAGAAACTTGTCATTCCGATTAGCTTCAAACGCAAAAAATTTGTATGTTTTTATATTCGCCGCCAGAAACTTAACTTGATAACAGGTTTAATCTTGACCAAAAGAAAAAAAAGGGCGGAGACCCAGAGATTGCCTTTAAGGGTTTAAGTCGGACACAAAGGAAGTGGGAATAAGACGGAAGGGAAGGAGCAACGGCGGCAACGACGACGACATTGTGGCCAAAAAGGATAACCGGGGAAAAAGGGTCTCCTCCGCCAGATATTATTTCTCTTTACCAAAATGAGAGAAAATGCGCGCACATAAAACAAGATGAAACAAAAGCCAAAACGGCATTAAATACAATAAAAACACGACGCAAAAAAAAAAACAAAATAAAAAAACATATTATTATTAAGAATTCAGAATGGCAGCAGCAGCAAGGAGGCGAAGAGAGAAAGAAAAAAGCAATTAATAATAATTAATGTTTTTATCTTTTTGTTCAGGCCTCCTTCTCCTCTCTGCATGACTCTGTCTCTGTCGCTGAATAATATTTCTCTTCCAGAGAGCCAAACAGGAAACTGACCAGAGTTCAGGGAATACAGAATTCGAAATAAGGAATAAGGAATTCGGAATTGAGAAGCTCACAGTCCCAGAATCCAGTTCCAACTTCAGTCTCTGTGTTTTTTTATTTTTATATATTTATTACTTTCGGCAGTCGCCGCGGAGTTGACTTAATTGATAATTGGAATTTCTGCCCTGCAATGTATTTAAATTTTTCAACATAATTACGTTTCATTTGTATGTTTCATTGGCTGACTTTAACCCAAAAAGGCCGCAAAACTTTCGTCGCAGCCGCAGTCAGCAGCCGAAATAATTGTTCAAAAGAATCTGCAAGCCGGGCAGAAACAAAAAAAATAATAAAAAAAGATACAGATACAAACAGAAAACCAGCAATAAAACCGAAAAAACCGCAGCAACTGCAAAAAAATTCAACCGGCGAGAAGAGAAACAATTTTTTCGTATTTCTTTTATTTTTTTGGGGTTTTCACTGTTTACTGCGAAAGTGTTGGGAAGAGGCGTTCTAGCGTTTAAAAAATTTTGTGGCCGTCGCCAATCGACAGCAGCCGAAAATGTATCTTAAAGTTTGCCACTTGCTTCGGTGTTGATGTTGATGGCTTCGACTTGACTTTGGCTGCGGGCAGTTTTTGTTTTCTTTCCGTCGAACTGCGAGTCGTTGTCGGTTGTCGTCTCGTCGTTCTCGTTCTTGGACCAAAAATGTATCTGTATGTGCAGCTGGGCTTGTGTATCTTTCGGGTTCAGTTTCGGGGCTCAGCACTTTTTTTTTTTGTTGAGGCCTCCGCAGCCTCCGTTCGTTTGTTATTGCTTTTGTACAACATTTAAATGTTTAGCTGCCGTTTGAGCTTCGCATTTGAGTGTGCTGTAGAGGGTATGAGGGGTAGTCTGGGTTTGGTAAATAATTATACGAATTTTTCGGTGGGAAAACTTTGAAATAAATCAAGAATTTAAATGGGTTTATTGGGGGAAAGAAAGAAAAGTATGATAAATTTGTATTAAATGTACTTGTGATCAATTTATTCAATAAAGAAACATACAGTATATCTCTTTGAAATTAAGTTAAGACTCTCCCGGTTATTTTACATTTATTTTAAAAGACCACAAACTATAAAAAAAATATATAATATAAACTTTAAAATGTTTTCTTTATTTCCCCAAATAGTTTTCCTAAAAAACTTATTTCCTAATAAGTATTCTCCCATCGAAACTAACTCTTACATTAACTAAAAAATTCTTAAGCTAATCAAAGCCCCAATTTATTAATTCAAATTTATTTATGTTTATTAATTCCCATGTTCTCTCTTTAATGAGTAACCCACGAATCGGATCTCATTCCCCTCAGACCCATTTCCACTCACGCTTTCTTGTTCGCTCGCTGAGGCCTCCTGCTTGCTTCTTTTAGCTTTGCTTTTTTGTAGGCGTGAGTTTTATTTCAGCTCACTTAATGCGAATTAAGCTAATTTAAAAGCGATTCGAAATTAACTTTAATGTGTATGCAAACCAACACGAAACGGAAAACAGAAATAACAGAAAACCCGAAGGCAGCAAAAGCATTTCTCTAACACTTTTGCTGCTCCAGAGCAGCAGCTAGTAGCTCCCTTCATTATGGGTTGGGCTTCGGCTTGGGTTTGGGCTTGGGTTTTGGTTTTTGGGTTGGTTTTTGGGTTGGGATACTCGTATATGAAGTTCGATGTGTGGGCGTCTTGAAGTGGCTTCTGTGGATCGAGCCCCCATCATGTATCCATCCATTGAAATTGCTCTGCTTGCTGTTGTTGTTGTTGTTGTTACTGCTGCTGCTGCTGCTCTGACCCAATTGACGTAGTTCAACGTCGTCGTCGTCGTCGTCGTCATCGTCATCGCTTCGCTTGTTAGAGGAGCTCTTAAAATAAAATTGAAAAAAAAAGAAGAGAAAAGGAAGGAAAGAAAAACCGAGTAGAAAAAGTGCAGGTCTGTGTACTAAAATGCACATTGGATGAAGATGGTAGGTTCCTTCTTCACCACATGTCTATAGATACATACTCTCTATCTATCTATACATATATGCATGCAGGCAGGCAGGCAGTCAGGCATGTGTGTGTGTGCCTAAATTGTAGGTAGCAAGCATGTATCTTAATGAAGGCAATTTGCTTGTCGAGTTTAGGCAAGTTAGTTTACCGAAAATTGGCATATGGCCAGTAGCAACAAAAGCCCCGTACAGAGTGCTGCATTTGGCCCCAAAAACATCCCACTTACCCAGCTCACAACCACCTTAAACCACCTTTCAACCACCTCCAGCCACCTTCGACCACCTCTTGGTCATCACACCATATAGTGGGTACAGTGGGAATTCTCTTAAACGAACTATCATAGTTTATATAGTATTCCCAAGCAGTCTAGATCGGACTGCCTGTATACGCTCTAACAAGTTCAGACATGAAAGAGCATTCTATTTTTAGATTTGTTTGTCTGAAAATTAAAGTTCTAGCACACAAAATGATTTTATGACACCTAAAATATATGCGCGTTACGCATCTTATTATACCCTTGCAGGGCATTATAATTTCAGTCAGAAGTTTGCAACGCAGTGAAGGAATCATCTCCGACCCTATAAAGTATATAGATTCTTGATCAGCATCAACAGCCGAGTCGATCTAGCCATGTCCGTCTGTCCGTCTGTCCGTCCGTTTCTACGCAAACTAGTCTCTCAGTTTTGAAGCTATCTGAATGAAACTTTGCAGATAGTCTTCTATATACTCTCACTCGTGCATATGTCGGAACGGGCCAGATCGGACGACTATATCATATAGCTGCCATACAAACGATCCGTAAATTTGTAGAAAAAAAATTATAACTTCACTGTTTTTTAACATATCTTGATCAACTCTCGAATATAAGCTTTATACATTGATTCAGATTTTTAGTTTAAATTTTATAAAAATCGGACTACTATATCATATAGCTGCCATACGAACGGTCGTGAAATTTTCAGAAAAAAAATTATAGCTCTGTCAGTTTTCAACATAATTTCTTCTACTTTTAGATACTAGTGGCTCATATTTTTTCAGAATTTTGTTGTAAATTTCATAAGAATCGGACGACTATATCATATAGCTGCCAAACAAACAATCGGTAAACGTGGAGAAAAATTAAATTTTACTTTACATGTCAAAATGTGAAAAAATTAAAAAAAAAAATCGTATGTATATGAAAGTAGTTCATATTATATTATATTGGGATAGATTATAATTTATACAATTGGAATCTGCAAGGGTATACAAACTTCGGCGTGCCGAAGTTAGCTTCCTTTCTTGTTCTTTATATTGTATTTGCTCTACATGCCAAAAATACCGGTCAAAAACAGCTGTAATTCTTATAAAATATTAGGATAAAGTTAAATCACAAGTTAATCTTATAAAATATTGATACAAAAAATTCTCAACTATAGAATTTCGACTGTATCTTCTCCCCAACTCCCCCCTTTAGCACTGAGCACATGTCGATAAACCAACTTACACACATCGATAGCGATAGGGAAGCCGGTTGACGATGAGGGGCTGAAGATGGAGAGGACATGCCATGGCATGCACTCTGGGGGGTAATGCGAATTCGGTTGTTCCCTTGAAAAGCCTTTTCCCCTGCCCCCCGCACTGGATACTGCTCTGACCCTAGTCCTACACGTAGCGAAAGAAGAGTTATGCAAGCTCACAGATACACTAGGGTCCCACATGTGTGTGTGGTGTGTGCGTGTGCATGTGTGTGTAGATACAGGGCTCGAAAGGATGCAAGTTTTCGGAGCAAACAAAGCCGAGAAGCGATGGATTAGAAATGATTTACTGGGCAGTTACTCTCAAATGGCAGTTACAGTTCTCCCAACCTTGGAACGTTCTATTCAATTTTTGGTAACTTCATTTTAGGCGACTTTATTAGCTTAACTTTAAGACTTTTTAAAATATATTTATGAAAGTGGGAAAATTCTGGGAATATCATTATAAAGACCAGTAAAAAATAATTTTTTTCAGAACATGTCAGGGAAATGTAGTCTCCAGTAACTTTTCAAGTATCTATGATATCTTAATAAGCTTAACCTTATTGTTAATTAACACATTCTCCTTGTTTTAACAAGAAAACATTTGGCTTAATCACCTCAACTATTAAAAATTAAACAACATTTTCGCTTTGCCTTAATTTCTCAAAACTTTCTTTTGACCATAACATTCTAATGCCAAAAATTCTGAGCAATTTAATGAGTTTCCCTCTCATATTTCCAGCACATTTATCATTTTAAACTAATAGAACCGAAAAATTTCTGCCCAGGGCCATTAATCAAAATTGGCTCTTAAAAACTAATTTCTTGCCGTGTACATTTCGGGGCGGTCTAAAATGTTGGCCGCTCGCCCGAAAATGCCAAAACGAATTTCTGCTTAAATTGCAAAAATTTAATAATCTAATAAGGCAAATTTTAACAAACTATTTAATGGCTAAACTGAATCCAGAGCCGAGTCAAATTCACAGGCAAAGGCAAGGCAAGGCAGGGTCGGGGTAAGGAAGTAAGAGGGAGACTGGCAATGGCCTAAGGCGGAGCGTTTAGACTAAGTTAAGCGGAGACAGCAGCGGCAGCAGTCGCGTTTAATGTCTGTGAAATTGAAAAATTTACTCTTTAATATGCGAACGGGTTGGTCGGTCGGCTCTGGCTTCTGAGCCCGAGAATGGAGCTGGAGCTAGGAGCTGGGAGCAGGGAGCAGGGAGCAGGGAGCAGGAGAACCTGCCGGAAAGACTCAGATACGGATGCTAGATGCTGGATACACGATGTGCTGCCTGCTGCCTGCTGGTCAGGCCAAATGGCGTGGAAGCTGCTGCTTTTGCTGCTTGAAGTGCAGTTAGAGCAATTTCACAACTCACTAACAATCATTAATGCGTCGCCGACATAGCCGCCTATCCCCAGCCTCTTTTTTTTTCGTATACCCAGTACTTGTGGGAGACAAGGGTATATAGGTTGGTGGTACTAAGGGGATTTTTGAGCTTTAAAAGTTATCACAGAAACTAAACCACTTTGTAAAAAAATATTCCTTCCAGAAGTACAAAACGAAACCCAAAGATCGTCTAGGAAAAACACTGGTCGTGATGGATTAGGGATGGAAGAAATGATAGATTTATCGATACAATATCGATATTCGACGATTAATTCCATATGTACATCGATAATGTTGCAACATAAATCCGATTGAGCGATAATTCTGTCATATATTAGAACAATATATTAAATAACATTTGTTTTATAATATATATAATATACTATCGACATTTTTATATTTAATATTATATTTATCGATTACTAAAATTTTGATAAATTAAAGTGTGCGATATTTTTCATGTTTTATTGATATTTTGGTCGATATACCTCCCAAAACAATACTGAGAGAAAGGCTTTTTTCAGGTTTGTTTGGCTCAAACTTTGAATCATGCTGTTAATTAAAAAATTGCAATTATAAAATATATTAATGGCAAAAGAAAGAGCTTTCCCTAAAGATTTAAGTACCAGGTAACCTATAGTCTAGACATTTCCCTACAACTATTTTTCTCGTTGATTTTTCTGACTCTGCTAACATTGAAGGAAGTCAGTCGGCCTCTAATAAGCAGCCTCTCTCGGCGAACTTAAATCATAAACAGGCCCGAGCTGGCTGCTTTATGAAATGGAAAATGTGCAGCAAATGAAAGAAAAGCCAGGCGAACAAAATAAAATTATTCCGAAGGAAAGACTCCGGCGAATAGCAATCGGATGGAATGGATGGTTGCCTGGCTCGTTGCCTGTTTGGCTTGACTTGACTGGTTAGTTGGTTGAATCGTTTGCCTGTGTTTGGGATGTGATTGAGGCCTGCGGCTCATTTTGAAGTTCATGTCGAAGCGTTTGCTAAATCGACACGCAGAATAGATATGGGGAAGCCGTAAACAAAGGAGTGGGTTTGGCTTCAATATGAGAAGGATGTTGCGGCAAAATCATAATGAAAGCTACGGGAGAGAGTCTTAAATGAGGCAGGCGTGTGCGAGTTGTGTGTGCTTCAGGTGTGTTGTGTGTGTGTCCGTTAGTCTTGATTGTGTTTACCCGAGGAAAACTCCATTAGAAGGTGGGTTTTCTCCACCTTGTTTTTGTTTCTAATAATTAAATGCTGATGAGTTGTATATTTTTGAGTTTAATACAAGATTTTTCCAATTCTTGTGAAAGGCTTATCAAATTAACAAATATTTTAACAGGGTTTTTTGAGTAACAAAAAGTCTTTTGATAACTTTTCAATATTAACTTTTGGATACAGAAATTCTGGGCTACTTGAAACTGTCTTAAAGGTTTCATTTGAACCTTTTTCTTTACCTTTTCTAAGTCTTATGACTTCCTAGTTTTAAGAGCTTTAAAAATGTCACTAAAATTAAATTTTTAACTTTACTGACAACCCACGTTTGAGTCGTTTACTTTTTATCATTCCAAAACCAGCAGCGGCCTGTTGCTGTGTCTTTGCTGCGGGGAATTTTGCCTCTTTTTTCCCGGCCTTTTTCCTATGGCCGAAAAGATCGTAAATGTGTGCCAAATTATAAGTCATATGAAACAATGACTGCTACTTAGTTATGACCATAAAAACGGGGCCAACGCCGACAACGCCGCCGCTGCTGCTGCTGCGACTGCTGTCAAAGTCATTTTGGCGCATAATTTTTACAGCCATTTTTCCCGCTTTTCCCCCTCTGCTTCCCCCTGCTGCTTCTGCTCCTGCCGCCACTGTTAACTCGAAACTCGTCGCGTTCTTCATATA
>VNJR01001013.1:0-11335 GCA_008042585.1 Drosophila punjabiensis
AAATTTACAACAAAATTCTGAAAAAATATGAAATACTAGTATCTTAAAGTAGAAGAAATTATGTTGAAAATTGACAAAGTTTTAATTTTTTTTCTAAGACTTTTCCGACCGTTTCTATGGCAGTTATATGATATAGTAGTCCGATTTTTATAAAATTAAATATAAAAATCAGAAACAATATAAAAAGCGTACAACCGAGAGTTGATCAAGATATGGTGAAAAACAGTGAAGTTATATTTTTTTTCAACAAATTTACGGATCGTTTGTATGGCAGCTACATATATGATATAGTTGACCGACTTATGTAAGAGTGAGAGTATATAAAAGACTATCTGCAAAATTTCATTCAAATAGCTTAAAAACTGAGGGACTAGTTTGCGTAGAAACGGACAGACAGACGGACATGGCTAGATCGACTCGGCTGATGACTCCTTCACTGCGTTGCAAACTTCTGACTGAAAATATAATACCCTGCAAGGGTATAAAAATGCAGTTGTGAGAAAACGCAAAACAAATAAAAATTGTAGGTGTAGGCTGCTCTTTAGAGCATTCCTTCTTAACGCTATAACTTTTTAATGGTATAAAATATTGAAAATTCTTTCTACCCACATATTCTGAATAAGTTGAACAAAATATTTATAGGGAAATTTAGATATATTTTTTACCACCACCTGGAATGACCCCTTTAAGTTGAATTTCCTAATAACTTGTTAGTGATAACTTCCACAACAAGATTTTATATTCGGCATTTATTTAACATTAAAAGCCTGATCCTGACGCTCAGAAAGTTATTAGCTAACTTCATGTTCATCCCATGAGAACGCCTTTTTAGTTTATCTATCTGAGAAATATAAACTGAACTTTAAGAAACCGTTGCTAAGAATATTGAATCTTCGTTTCTGTAAGAGCAGCTTGGAAACGCAAAAACGTAAGCTCTCATCATTCAGGTGAAGATTATGGACATTGTTCATAGTCACTGGATTGTAACATTCTATCAATTTTCGTCCAATTGGCCCCCAAGGGCATCTCCATTTTTTTTGTTATTTTGCTGGGCACATCGCACAAAGCAGCGACACACTCCAGCTTATAGCGTTGCGGAAAATCTCCAGGCGAACAGGTCTCCCAGCAGTCATTAGAGTCCAAATAAGCTGAAAACGGCTGCCATGCGCCAAATGTGCCCAATTTGCGTGCCATTGCCTGTTGAAACTGTGTTGTTGAAACCGGGAGCGAGTGGCGTGAGGCAGTGCCAAAAATAATCATTCCAAAGCCAATAGACGATGACGATGACGATGTCTTGGCGGCTGGCTGGCTTGACAGGAACGATGCTGGGAATTCGGGCTGGGAGGCTGGAAGGCTGGGACTGCGTGGCTGCGGAACAACCAAACAGGTGGCATAAAGCGAAATGGGTTTGATTTTAATCAAAGTAATGGGCTCCGGCACCGCACGATGACGTGTATGGCTTAATTAAATAATTTATATAGATTGTTCATAAGCCCCGCACACGCACACACATCCTCGGGAGGAGCTCACTCAGCTCAAGCTCCCCCTGGATGGCATCAGGAATGCCAGCGTAAAAGGCGACAGGCGACGGGCGACAGGACAGGCTGCGTTATCAGAGCCCCGTTTACACTTGGCATCTTCCGGCTGGTGCATAAAGTTTACAAGCGGAATAGCGCCATCAAGGAGGCGGGCACGCACACACACACACGGCTCGAAATTAGCGAGCGCTAACCTGCCGCCGGTTCCGGATCCGTGCCCGCTCCCAGTCTATCCGCACACATAAAGCAATTTGTTTATCGGACGCGAGGCTGTGAGGCCTATTTAAGCATATGTGTGCTGCGATATCCTGGCACACAGGACAGATGGAGGGACTCGGCCGAAAGGGAAAGTTGTTATTACCTAGCCACATTTGACTGGGAGCTTTCTGGCCAGCAGCAGGAAGCTTTCCTCTAGTTTGGGGACTGTCAAAACTGACAAACTCTCGTTCGCGCGCTCTCTCTCTCTACGTCTCTCTCTCTTTTTGTGGAGCTCCTCTCTGCCTCTCGTCGCTCGTCGTGCCTGTTATTGCCACAAATTTTACACTGGCTAACAGCCTGGCATTTTCGCGGTACGTTTTTCGGCAGTTTATGTAGTTTTCGGCTAGGAGGGGCAACGCCACAGCTACAGCCACAGCCACAGCCGTCGCCGTCGCCATCGCCATCGTTGTCGCTGCAAAAGGCCGAGCCAACTTTTTCGGTATGTATACGACGCGTGGAGCTCTTCAGTCAGTGTGACTGCCTGTGCTGCTGCCGTGCCACGCGCATTGCCATAAGTGGGGACAAGGAAAGCCCAGAAAATTATTTGTAGTTTTACGGTGCCTTCGACGGTTGTAGGTAGGCATGCCAGTGGATGAAATCGCCTAATCACACTTCCTTTGTGCCATCAAAGACACTCCGGGTTCCGTGCCGCGTCCGTGTAGTTTCCAGATCAGGCTCTCAGGCTTCATGCCATTCCATTCCGCCCACTGGAGGGGCGGACTATTACCCCAGCGTCAGCAATGCCCTGGTGGCCGGAACGTGACGTCCATCCGTAAGCAGGCAGCGTCGCGTCCGCCACCAGCTCCACGGAGCCAGAAGTAATAAGCAATTTGTGGCGAAAAAGTTAAATCGCGCAGCGAGAGCTGATGCTACTGCTGCTGCTGCTGCTGCTGCTGGCTGGGAACATAATTGATTGGTATATAAGAGGCAGAGCGCGGACAGCTCCGGATGGGAGGAAGAAGGCGACATGGCCCCCCGTAAATGCCCAACCACAGGCCGACCAAGTCTAGCGAACCTCGAACGAACTATAATTGACTGAGAGGGGAACTTTGATGCTGTGGAGGAGGATAATAATGCCTGGGCCAGGCAGTGCCGCTGGCATGGAAACGCTCGGATTTGTGTCTTACTAATTAGAGGACTCAGGACTTATCTTTTGTGACGCAAGAAGCAGGACGCCAGCCCTCGCCATCGATGCACTTGGCCTGGCCAAAGTGCTGACCGCGGACCGCCGGGCAGACGGATGAGTCGGATGAGCGGAACAGCGGACGTGGCCAGAACTTTGCAATTTCCTCCTTTCAAGCTGTGTACTTCCGATGCTGGCCGCCAACCCACCCTGCCTGCTCTCTACATATGCAAACACACCGAAATGAAAGTGACAAGCAAACAAAAGGGAGAAGAGGAACATGAAGAAGAAGGCTGCGATAGTGGCACTGATGATGACGCTCTTCCACAACTCGTTAACAGACCGGAGCAGCCTTATCAGTAGCGCTGGCAGCTCTTTTGGCCAAATCACAGAGACGCACGAGTGCGGACAGGAATGCGAATCGATATCGTATCTCCGTATGGCACTCGGGCGCAGGCGCTGGCGCACAGATGTAGGCAACGCTTTGGGTTGCTGATTTCAAAGTCAAAAAGTCAAGAGAGGGAGAAAGAGAGGGACAAAAGGCGGTGATACAAAGAGAGAGTGCGAGAGAGAGAGAGAGAGTAGAGAAGGGAACTAAATTATGTAATAGACAAAAAGTAGCAGAAGATAAATATATGATTAGTCGAAGCGGAAGGCAGCAAGCCAACTGCCGTTACATAAAGACAGAGGCACAAAATCCCAACAGCTTGCAGCTGTAACGCCAGCCGCCTTGAGCGCTTCTTCACCTTTTTAACTAACATTGTTCCCAGTGAGTGTGTGTGTGTGTGCGTTCCTCTGTGAGAGCAGTGCGGCAAGTGCCCTTCATCTTGCTCGTTTCCACTCGCCAATACTCGTTTGCACTCGCTGCCAATCGCTTTCACTCGTTGTTCGGCTCGAAAAGCACTCAAGCCCGAAGTCAGCGCCACTCTCGCTGGGGCCTAACTGAGCGGTTTTGTGGGTTCTTTATTGGATTTCCGTGGGCTTGGAGGGGAAAGCGGGGACCGCGTCGCAGTCGGCGCCGAAGCCGCAGCCGCTGCCTCGGCCGACGGCTCCGCCGCTCCGCTGGCTTTGGCCGAGGCGCCGAGCAGCGCGGGCCGAGTTTTCCATGTAGGGAACTCGGCAGTGGCATGCAGAAGAGTGCGAACATAGCATGAAGTAAGAAGCGCCGAATAAAACATAGCGACGGCGGCCTAGGTGCAAAGTGAAAACCAAAAGTACTAAGCACACACACACACAGAGACCACGCACGCACACATTGTACACATCACAGCACAGCGAAGCAGGCGGGTGTCGAGCAGAGCAGAGTCACTACTGTGTGTATATAAAAGGCTTTAGGCACATATCACGTATACGTAGGCCCCCTTCAAGTCCAGGAAAAGACAAAGAAAAAAAGAATAAATAAATACGGCAGCAGATCGGCCCTCGGGCTAACCAAGTTAATGTTTAATTTGATTACCGAACAATTTGTTATATCGATCTAATTGAATTACACGGCCAGTTGCCCGAGTGTGTGCGCCCAGCGCCGCTTTATGTAATCGGTGAAAAAGGCGAAAAAAGAAGAGTCGAAAAACGAAATATGGAATACAAGACGCTGCAGCGCACTCAAAAATTCAATCGGAATTGTTTGCTGCCCGTGTTACGTAAAAATGTTGTTTGTTTGCGACCCGCGACCCCTGCCACCCGCGCTCCAGTGCCACTGCCACCGCCACTGCCTCCGCCACAGCCACAGCCTATCCACAGGCATAATGGGCACTTACGTGCACGCTCGCATAAAAGAAACCCTAATAAAGAAATATCGATAAAAGCAACAAAGTCAGCGCTGCGACAACAGAACACAATAACAGCGGCGGCAACGACAACGACAACGGCAACGACAACGAAAACAACAAATAACAGGAACAACGCGCCCCTAGGGCCAGCCTGTGTGTGTGTGCGTGTGTTTGTCCTCTATTTTTAAATTAGATTGTCGGTCGGTCTGGCTAGCCAAATATCCTAGAATCGACAGGGAAACAGGAAACTGGGAAATAGGAAACTCGGTCGATACAAACCTTCATTTTGTGTCTCTCTGCTTGCCTCTGCTTTCAGAAACCAAGTCCGTCTAATGCTCGCTCTTCTCTGCGGATTTCTTTAAAAACATCAAACACTTCAACGCCAAAACCATTTTACAACTTTACTCCTTCAACAACAACTACAACAACAAGAACAACAACAAGCACACTGTCACACAAGAATCTCCAGCGGCAATCTGACGGAATATTTGCTGAACTAAGCCCAGGTGAGTGGCCCCACCGTCCCACCGTCCCACCGTCCCGTCCCATTCTATCCCCTCTCCTAGCCGAAACGGGTCCCGTCCCAAGTATGCGCCAAGAATGCTTCAAACTTTTACGCATTTTATGTTAAATGTTTGTGCCAACTTTTTCGCATTTTTTCGTACACTTTCACGCGTAGATTACTCGACGGCAATCACAAAGCTGCTAGCTCATTATGCAATCTTTGAGTTTTCTTTGGGAATATCCGAGATTTTATTCTCTAGCCGAGAGTCTATTCAATTCCACGAGGACGCACCTGGCCACTTTCCCAAGCAAGCCAGCAGGGGGTACGGATAGGTTAATGGCAACGCGGCGTATACTTGATATTTTGCCAGGCCAGTTGTGTTGGGATAACACGGCGTATACTTGATACACGCTGACCCTTTTTTGCCCTACTCAGAGAGAGAGAGAGAGAAAGAGGGAACAAGGGTGTGCGGGGTCAGTGAGGGAAATTCAACTCGAGTCGAACGCCGCTTATTTGCGTGTTTATTGGCTTTGGCTTTCATACTTGTTTCCGTATTAGAAAAACTTCAAACGTAATTGGATAGCAGCCAAGCAGCCGAGCGGTCTGGAGGCCAACTTGGGTTGTTTATTTGTACAAGGAATAGGAAGCGGGACTTGTTTTTGTTAGCGCCACACCTTAGCCACCACCTGGCCATAAAATTCTAAGCACGAATGCCATAAATTTTCGCTTCTATTTACATATATTAAGTCAGGGGGAGGCATCGTTGTCCCTTTTCGTTTTCGGCGGAGTGCCGAGCTCTCACCCTGCCTCCCCTGCCAGGCAGGGTATTAAAGTTAATTTTCCCAAAACTGTAAACGCTCTCTGGCCAATAACCAATTCTGATTCAACTGTTTTCTGGCTGTCTAGCTGTCAGTCAGCCAGTCAGTCAGCCAGCCTGCCAGCTCCAGGACACCGAGCAAGGACTGAAAATTGTCTGCAGCATCAGCTTAATTCATTAGCTCAGGCGGGAAATTAAGTCGAAGAGAAGCCAGCAGCAAAATACGAACTTGGAGAGCTCCGTCCATCGCCCTTCGCTCCTCCATTTCCTTTTCCCAGCTCTGCCCTGTCCTGTCCGCTCGGCAAATGCTTTTTATGTCAAACTAATTTCGTTGCTCGTTTGCCTGGTGTTGTTTTAATTTGCGCAGCTAGCCAGAAACCCAGTTTCCGTCTCAGCTTAAGTTCGTTAGCCCAATTTGGGCAAATATTAATACATGGTTACAAAGAAACAGACACAGCCAGGAGCAAGAGGATACTTTGATGCTGATGTAGTTGTAGTCCTGCTGCTGCTGCTGATGCTGCTGCTGATGCTGTAGCTGATGCTGATGCTGCTTCCCAGCCAGCGGCGTTAATAAAATTGAAAATTTTCGGTGCTGGGAGGCACAGGGCGCCCACATTCATTACGGCATTATTGTGCAAGAGGACCAAGCCAGAAATATTAGATTTCCCCGAATTAAGTACACCACCAGAGGGGCAGAGGGGCAGAGGGGCAGGGGATACACAGCCGAACACAGCCAAAGCTGTCATTGATGAAGATGTTGCTGTAACTGAGACTCCTCCGACGGCATCATGAAGTGGAAGGGAATCCGATGCTCAGCGCCAGGGTAAGGCCGGTAGCCACTGGAATTGCCTTCAAATCCCGCGAACGTTTCAAAGGAAATGTCAGCTCACGGGAAAAGTTGGCCAGTTGGGGGAGTCGCGGGAGTGCGGCTAAAGGCATTTAAGCTAAGCGGCTTAAAGTATCAGGGAGGCGGCCCAGGTGACAGGGCAGCTTGGCAGCGGTCCGCTAGCCCGTGCCTTTGCTCCTTTGCTCCTTTGCTGCTTTGCTCCTTTCCCTTGTCCCGTGTCACACAACAATTTAATTTGCTCTTTTCTCTTTGCTTTGTCGCTTACAGCTTTTCGGACGTAAAGGCCAGCAGCGCGGACCGCGAGTGCATTGCCGCAAGCCTCCAGCGGAGGACACATCCCACATCCGACATCTAGCAGGAGCCTCGCCCCTAAAGCACTAGCCCAAAGATGGCGGCCTTCATAGCCAAGCAAATGGTTGGAAACCAATTAAGTGCCGTTAAAGGTAAGTCGCCCACCGAGCTTCACCTTCGCCCCCGAGAGCATTTTATTTTTGCCACTCGATCAATACACTTTGATATGTACGAACGTATGTACGACGACGGGTATACATAATTCAAGATGCTGCGCAGCGGCAAAAAATTACCACACATGAAAGTGGCCAACGCTTCTACATAGATACACACCCCGACCCTGGCTCAGGCTCAGGCTCAGAGCCAGTGCCTGTCCCTGTTGTGCCAAGTCCACCCCTTCTTCCAAACGCATTAGGTAATGTCACTGGTTGCCCTTTGTTGTTGCTGCTGCTGCTGCTGCTGTTTAATCAGCGGCTGTGCAATGGCTCGGAAAATCATTGAATGCTTTTAAAAGGAGAGAATAGGCGGGGGCGAGAATATTTAAGTTGGAATGCTTATCAGCGGCCAACATGCGGAGCCGTCCTGTGCGGAAGAGCATTTACATAGGGAGCAGCCGCCCCCGCTGCCATGTCCTATGTGCCACTATTTACAGAAGGAAGGCACGGGGCACCCCGTTCAATTTGCAAGCCCGCTGCAGCCAGGCTGAGCCAAGTTCGACACCATTACCAAGTTCTCTTATCGAACGCAAAAATTCTGCACGAATGCGCAGGGAAGTGGCTCCGGCAATTTGATACACTTAATTGTGCAGATTGATGTTGAGTTTTCCACAGACTCCAGAGTCGGGAGACTCCAGGAACCAGGAGTCGGTGCCGAGCGGAGTGGGCAACTCAATCATTCTGCAGCCTGCCGCCATATGCGTCCTGTTTGTCAGGCTGCCAGCTGCGGTTCAATTCGAGATTGCGGTTGGTACGGTCGGCCATGGCCATTAGGCTGTCAAGTCTGGCAGTGACGTGGGCTTGCCACGTTCGTGGAACATGAAAACGCTATTAGCATGGGCATAAAATTCGAAAAACCGTACCAAATCACACAGATGTAGTTGCGTGTGTCCTTATACACACACCAATTTGTGGCCGGGACCAAGATGCCAAGGCGCAGATACTTTAAGCACGCTTTCCTATGTAATAGTTAGTTACTCACGTTGAATCAACAGTCGAGGGAATATAGCTAACTTGGAAACTGTGATATAAACCAAGTATATCAGTCCTACGTTCATATAGTACGCAACCTTAAAGGACTATAATTCGATCCTAATAAGGTATAAACATAAAAGAAAATTCTGGAAAGCACACCAAAAATATGTAGGTACTTCCTAGAGTCGAAAAACACTTCCTTTGCCGTGCTACAAATATATATTTTAGTGCTAAGTGCATGATGAATATTATTAGCAGCAATGTATTCTATGGTCCTTCTTGTTGTTTGTATCCTTATGGAACAATTGTCGGACCCCTGGCGGCTACTTTCGACACTCAATGATGCAGCAAGCCAGCCACTTAAAGTTCACCATAAAAATTCGCCTGAGTGATGGAGGCGAAATAAAATATCCCCATAAAAGCTATTGTCGGGGATGCTTACGCCACGCACAGCAATTGCTCAGCCATTTCTGAGTTCTGAGCTAAGTTTCCTTTATTTTTCCAGCAGCAGCAGCAGCAGCTTCACGTGCCAATTGTAGAGCATTCCATTGAAAATATATGTTTTGTGGCTCCTTCCTTCAGATGGGCGACTTGGCTACTGGTTTAGTGGGTGGCAGTAAATGCGTTTCCAGTGTCAACCATGCGCTCGCAATCAGACAATTTATTTAAGGTTGCATTAGCCGTTATTACTATTGCCTGTCTTACTTAAGGATAAGTTATGGATTTCTTGTATCTGCTCGTTGGCCTCACAGCCCAGAACAGTGCGAAATGTCCGAAGCGGGCAAAGGGTTAGGGGCTTACGGATAACTTGCATAACTTATTAGTTTACGTACCACAAAGGGAGGAACCCTTCAGTCCATATATATCGCTATCAGCATCACAAGTCAAATCAATCTAGCCAGTATGTGACTACGAGCAGATAGCATTTTTTAGTCAATTGTTTATTATAATTATCTATATGGAAACTGTTCATATTTACACTTTTCTTTTCTTTCAGGTAAGCGTTCGTGAAAAATACCTTGTGAATGCCTAATAATTAATAAAGTGCGTAAGTCGATTCATCCCACAACCACTCTGCCACCTACATCCTTACATATATAGAGATCTAATCCTTATTCAAGTTCTACAAGAATGTAATAGTTTATAGAGCGAAGCATTGTTCTTATGGCACTTCCTGTTTAGTTTAACGTTCACTGCTTTAGTTTCGGTTTTGAATGGTGACCCAGGACTTGTTGATTGGCAAAAAGCATGAAAACTTGGTTTAAATTTTTGAATAGTTAGCTCCGTTCAAGATTGAAACTTCGACAAAGGTTAATATAAAATGTATTTTTTAAAATATCCTGACTTACGCTTAGCCTTGCACACAACATATATAATTATTAACACCAATAAGGCTTTAGTTTTTTTGAGCCTCGAAAAATTTGGGAGTGCAATGATCTAACCTACACATTCCACATGAACTTGCAAAGATATAATACTTGGAATGATGATATTTTAATTATTATTTGTTAATATAAATCCGGAATATGAAGCAAGTACTTATTTAGGTTTTTATATAAAAAAAAAATACTTAAAGAGCTTAAAGAAATTTTATAATCAAACCTATTTTAAAAATTTCGTTTCTTTGGCTGCTCTACGTTGCAGAAATTTAAAATTTGTATCAGAATTTATTTTTTAAAATCAACTTTCAGCTTGTTAAAAGTTAATGTTTTTGAAAGCAAAAAGCTATGATTTTATTTAACCTTTCAACTACGGAGTCCCTGAATCAAACACCCAATAAGTACTTATATCTATACAGTTATCGTAATATATATTTCGTAATCTAAGTACACACAGATCATACGACATTAATCCCTCCAAAGAAAGTCCCTTCCTAGATACCCGCTGGAAGTAAAAAGAATAAATATATTTGCTCATTTGTCCAATGCCTTCACAGCCGAACTTTACCTCATTGTAAAACACACGAACACACAAAAGCTTGACAAACACACACCACACACCCACCGAACACAACACACAAACGACTCCCAAGTGCACAGTAATCTGTGGAACACCTCGGCTTCCCCCACTCCGCTCCTCCGCTCCTCCGCTCTTCCGCTCCTATGTCCCAGGGCCCATCCCGACCGTCCCAGCTCACTTTAGCACCCTTGCCAAAGACAGACACTGCCAGCAGAAAATACACGAACACGAGTACAAAAACACCAACACCGAACAACCAACAAGCAACAACCAACAACAATAAAGGCCAAACAATGAACACAGCAGCTGCCATCGCACCGATAAAAAGCATACACAAGCAACACAATTCAATTTCTTCTATTACAATTTCTTCCTGACTACCAACCCAGCCGCGTCTGTCTTTCCGCTTTTTATTTACCACTCATACTTGCATACGTATACTTTCGAGAATGCCACGCCCTCGTCCCAGCCCGATCCTCGTGCACTCATGACCCCGAATCCGAGCCCTCGACCAGCTTCGCAAATTGGAAATTCGAAACCTTAAATAACCGAAAGAAGGACTGGCTTCTGGCCAGCCCTGCAGCTCCTCCGAGAATGTTCAGGCGTCCCATTCCCAGCAATCTCTCAACTGGCTCATCAGCTACTTCTACTTTTCTACTTATTCAACTTCTTTTTTGATTATGATAATTATGATATACCTATGATACCCATGATACCAATGNGAGCCCCGAGATGTCCTCAAAAACACGCTGACGAGCGTGATCCAAGATCAAGAGCCGAGTATGATGACAGATGCCGAACTAGAGAAGATCCGAGAAGACGCTGCAGCCGCAGTTAACGATCATAGAGCCGCCGCCAAGAGAAGATACGATGCAAGCCATTCCAAGCCAACTAGCTACAGCACTGGAGACATTGTTCTAGTTGAGAACGAGCCGTTTAGCACGGGCACATCGCGCAAGCTAGAGCCGCGATACAAAGGCCCCTTCATCATATCCAAAGTGCTGCCCAACGATCGATATCTAGTTGAAGATATCCCAC
>VNJR01001015.1:0-37136 GCA_008042585.1 Drosophila punjabiensis
TCTATCGGCCGGCTGTCTCCCTCTATTTGAGCTAGTGTGTGTTTGGTTTTATCTATTCCTGCCTGCGAACGTGTGTGTGTGTGTGTGTAGCGGCGCTTTTAATCGCTGGCCGGCAACAGAAACAAAAAAAAAAAAAAACAAAAAAAAAAAAAAGGAAAAATTGAAGTAGAAACAGCGAACTAACATTGCATATTGTCCAATACACAACCCCTTTATGACCCCTCCATCCTTTCAGCTACTCGCGCTCTTGAAATCCTTTTTTTTCTACCTCGAGTCCGGCTTTAATAAAGTCCACTCTACGTGCACTCACGTTGTTGGGATTTGGCTAAGATTTTAATGGAATTTTCGGCTTTTTTCAAAAGGGAATATTACAAAAATAAATTCCAAATACCCGGGCGTATACTTAATATACAGACTAGTTGTAAATATTACGTATACGCCCGGTTTAACAGCAGCAACATCAGTGGAAACTGTAAACGATTGGTTGCATTATATTTCGAACTCGTTTATATTTGAAAGTATTTTAATTTTTTGTCAATTTCTTCTGAAATATTACACATTCCATAAATTGCGTATACGCACCGTTAAACACTCACAAGGCTCAAAGGTGTCAGCGATATTGGCCGCATGTCGCATTCCACAAGCTCATGACATAAGCTTATTATACATTTGTATCAAGTATAACTTGTATTGGTCAGATATGGCAATATTTCATTACAGATTTTTTTACTTATATATACGAATGTTGACTATAAATTTTAATATGCATTTTAAAGGTTTTTTTTTATGATTTATTAAGTAGTTCAAATTAAAATACTTTTGATAACCACATGCATTTGTATACTGAATGCGTTTTAATATATTTTTGTTGCGTTGTTGAACTGTTGTTGAGTTATTGGTGTAGTGCTATAAACATTTTATTATTGTTTTCGCTCTTAACTTTTTGAGCTGCCTTTTTACTTCTTTTTTCTTGCTTTAATTTTCTTTTTTAATTTATTTTAAAGTGTAACATATTATTGTTGAATAATTAACAAACATATTTGTACTGTTGGTGTACTATTTAGGCCATATTCGAAATATTGTTTGCTTAAATTTATCAGATTTATCTTAAAGTTTATCCTAATATATTGTTGTTGAATTAATAAAGAACATATTTGCACTGTTGGTGTTTTATTTAGGTTATATTTCGATTAGTGCCTGATTAAAACCTGACAGAGCTTTCTGTTTCAATTTAAATCATAGCTTAACTTGGTCTTTTCATATTTTCAACATTTTTCAATGCATTCAGTTTATTGTTGAGTTTGTTTGTGTGAGCATCCTGATTTGTTGTTGTTGAACTAGTTTTTTATTTTATTTCGGTGGTCTTCTTTATTGTTGTTGATGAACCTGACATGCGAGCCACAGGCACGAATACAAATGTTTAAATTGTTGTATATATATATATATATATATATATAGAGTTTTTGGCAGTTGTTTTTGCCACTGCTGCTGCAGGCTTTAATGCACAGAAACCAAAGTCATAAAATATCAGGAGGGGAATACAAAACAGGATAGAGAGAAAGAGGGAGGAAGGGGGACTGGCCCGTGCCGGCTTTTTCTCTTTCCCGCTCCCACTCTCACTCCCCTTCTGTTTAGTAGTGTGTGAAAAATGCGCGCCACAGCCAAACAAATTAACAACAACACTTGGAAAACGGTGAAGAAGAAGAAGTTGGGACGCAACAAAATAAAATCCACACCACTACACACAACAACAACAACAACAACAAACACACATATATACATAGACATATACATATATATAAAAAAAATGGTTAGAAATTGGAACAATGACCGCCAAGTGCTGCCAACTCGCTGCCTCTCTTTCCCTCCCGTTTTGTTTGGTTCATTCACACATTTTTGTGTAATTTTTGTTTTTTTTTTTTTTTGTTCGTATTTACGTTTATTTGCTCGTTTTAGTCTGCCGCCTTCTTTTGTATTTCTTTTTTTTTAACTACATATATATTTAAAAACTTCAATTTCACGGTTTTGGATTTGCAGAGACTTTTATTTTTTGTGTTACGCCCCGGCTCTTTCAGGTGCTTAAAAGCTATATTTGGAAAAGACTTTGACAGCATTTTCACTTTCACACTTGATCGGATTGTTCTATTATTTTTTAATTAAGCAAAAACACATAAATATTTGCAAATTACACGAATTGGAATGAAACGAGAATGCGTTAATTGAAAGTGTGGCTTTATTTTAATAAACATATTGACGCCGATTTGATTAAATTACAAGCTCTGCGACTGCACAATTAAATTATCAGTGATGATAATTCCAAATTGAGTAATGAGTGGCAAATAAATTTGGCAATTATTGACATGTATTAATAACCGCATAAACAAAAAATTAAAAACAATTAAAAAAATCAGAGAAACATGTGGTTATTGGGCGGAATTATAATGCCTTTTGTGGTCTGACCATAATTTCCATTTATTTATTTAGCCTAAAAAGACACAAAACTAATTAAAAAACGATGGCAAATCAATTATTTACGGTTTCCATTAAAACCTAACTGAGAGTAAGCGTAAGCTTTTCCCATGACTTTGCATTAAAAGGAAAATCAACTTGGCCCGCTCGAAGCCATTTCAATTTGGATGCTAATTTGATTGATTTAACGCAGAAATTGGCAACTTTTGCTGATTAGCCTTGTTTGTCTGTGGACTTGTTTTGCGTCATTTGTTTATTTCAAACTCTCAGTTCTCAGTTCTCAGCATTACTGTCTCTCCTCCGTCTGCGAATGCAATATATTTGTGGGATTTGTTGGGAAATCACCCGCTGGCTGTGTTTGTTTGCTCAATTTGAGCATATTTAAATATAATTTGATTTGCCATTTAAATGGAAAATGATTTATTAAGTGTGTGCGTGTATGTTCTTGTTTTTACTATAATTCCATTCATCGCTCTTCCCGCCTTCTGCTCATTATTATTGTTGTTTAATTAAAATGTTTATTGTTTTTTATATATATTTCTTGCATGTTTTCACGTAAATTAATGCGAATTATATAATTTATGAAAAGGCAAACAAATAAAATAAATCTATACAAAAAAATAAAAATAATAATAATAAGAGTGAAGACAGAAAGCGGGAAATTAATGCAGCAATCATGTTCAATTTTGATCAGCCGAGATTTAAATCGGCTTAAACAGGTGGCAAGTTCTTAATAGATGCAGGAAATACCCTTTTTGTGGGGCATTATAAAAACCAAGAATACTAACTAGTTTGCAATTTAAAATGGTTTAAAATATTCGTAGTATTTTAAAATATTTTTGAGTTAGTTTTGACTTTTACTAGACAATAACTTGCCTTAAATTCAACTAAATGACAGCAACTTGAAATATTTTTCCCCATAATTTTTTGAATATTATTTCACTCATATTTTGTGTTATTTTGTTATGTTTTTTTTTTTAAATATTTTATTTTGATTTATTTTAGTGCCGTTTGTCGCCATTTGAAATTGGGTTTTTGCATGCACACACACTTTTTTTTTCGTTCTCCACTTGATATATACTTCTTATATATACGACTCTCCATATGTATTATTAACTGAAACTGAAACTGAAACTGAAAAACCCCTCCTGGCTGACCCCCTTCGCTTCGTATCGCTGAACATTTTGGATTTTGCGGTTGCCCGAGTTGATTGTTCGTTAATTGGTTTCAATGCCTTGCAACCGCACTCGGCCTCCGTTGGCAGCGTTTCGTTTTGGCTTTGGTTTTGTTTCGGCCACATCCTGCACAGCCTCCCAGTGTACTGCCAGGAGGTGGCTGGATGGCTGGATGGCAGGATGGCTGGACTGAGGACTTCCCCTCCATGAATTTATCGCACTCGAACCGCACTCCAAATGGAGCAGAAACTGCCGGCGCCGCAGGTCAGTTTGGTGAAGAGAGTTCTTCTCAACTTTGGCGCTTTGTAATTGGATTAGTTCGCGTTCTTCAAATTGCAGCCCACAAAACATATTCCCTTATTTATTTTTTTTTTTTTTTTTTTTGAAGCTACAGTTTGTTCTTTGTTTTAAAGTTAGAAACAAGCTGGATGTACTTTCCCTTGAAGGCTACAAATTGACACAAAAATAGTACGAGAATATTTTACATTTAGTTTATAAAAATTCAAGAATAACTTTTAGGGAATATAGCTTGAAAATGTGTTATACTTAAACATTATTTTATTTATGTTTTATTTAAAATATACAATTTATTTTATTATTCTTTACTTCAGTTGTTATTTACATTAATTTATTTAATATATAAAATTTATTTGATTATTATTTGCTTCAGTAGTTATTTACATTATTTTATTTAATATTTATAATTTTATTTTATTATTTTTAACTTCAGTTGTAGAAAACTACAAATTCCACAATGCCAAATCAGGACCTCGACACCACTTATCTAAATCTTCTTATCGCTCTGAACTTCTTCCTTAGTCCTCTCTTGTCTCCCGAAAGGATAATACCTTCCGTTTTCCTTTTTGGTCAGCCGACGATAACCATAATTCAAGAATTTTCGCATAATTTATTTAGCGCTCTTTGAACCAAGTCTCCTAAGCAAAGTCAAAGTTTCTTCTTAAGCCTTCTTCAAGTGGCAAAAGGGAGAAAGAGAGAGCTACAGCCAGAGAGAAAGAGAGAGATGACAGATACAATGGCCAAGTTATTATGGCCATTATATGCACAATTGTTGCCACTCGACGGCGACGGCGGCGGCAAGTCGTTGACTTTGTCCAATTGAGCTCGATGAATTTGTTAATTATGTTGATTATGGCCATTTAATATTAAAAATAATTTGCATTATTTGCTATTGTTGTTAATTTTATAATTATTATTGCGATTCTTTGGCCTTTGACTGGGCCAAATTTTTGTGCGTAAGCCAATAATAACAACAACACCAACAACAACACCAACATCAACAACAAACGCAATAAAGAAAACCAACAATGTTGGCCAACATGAAATTGCAATTAAAAGCCCGAAGCCCGAAAGGCATTTTATGCATGAAATAGTCCCGGCTTTAACAGCCAAAAGAATTTGACTTTAAAATACAAATCGAAATCAGTTAGGAGTCTGTATATAAATTCAAAATAAATCTTTTGTTTTGCTTGCTAATTGAATAAAATTATTTATTTCCAAATATTAGTTTGATTTTTACTCCGCCATAAAATTTAAAGCGCTTAACGTTTGTGAAACATAAATAATTACACATTTCCTGTTTGGCATAAGCACTATTTTGAGTGCGGAAATTATGAATCATTAAATATTTAGGGAAATTATTGAAAATATTGAATTTTAAATATGTAAAATAATTAGCAATATAAAAAACTAAGCTCAGATAAATTAGATTAATGGTTTTTTGGCATAAAAATACATATAAATTATGGGTATCTTTTTTTTAGTATATATTCTTTACTATATTTTTCTTGGCAAACTGTTAAATGCATTTCTCAAAAGTTCATGGCAAACAGTAACTGAAGCTTAGTTCAATCATAAGTTCATCATTCTTTGAATGTTTGCCAAAAGTTTGTAAGGTCTTAATGGAATTACAGCCAACAAAAGTCTTGGTTTTTTCTGTTCTATATCCATTTTTTCTGTGTTTTTTATGACTCTTTTTCAAAAATTTTGCCACCCCGAAAACTTGCAATTTCCGAAGCCAAGCAAATAGAAAACCGTAAAGTCAATTGAAGAACAGCTGCCTCTATCGTTGGTCGCCTTGGGTCATTGATACGTAAACGAAAAGCATGGGGAAAATTGACAAATAGGCGACCCTCAAATATTTGCAAACGCAAACACACATTCTGCGGTTCAAGAGGGGAAAATGAAGGCCCTGAAATGGGACAAAGAACTTGATTTAATGCTCAACTCCCCTATCTTTATTTGCTTTGTTCCCATCAAAATCGTTATAATAATGATAAAAAGGAGATATCAAAATAAATTTCCATATTTATTCTGCCAGGTAATTCTTGTATTATTTCGTTAACAATAAGCCATAAAAGTGTACAGAATTCGAAAAACTTTTGTGCTTTATGGCCGCGTACCAAAAAGTTTAGTTATGGCAAATTAATTCCCTGCCAAATGGCCAAGTAGTTAGTTAACCTGGCCAAAACGACACGAGTTTCTGGGTGATAAATGAACTCAATATAACGTGGAATTAATCTCGAAAAAGAGAGTCAGAAAGAGCATTTTTAATGACATTGGAATTAAAAGATCGTCTCAGGTCATTAGCTATTATAATTGTGTTTTTGGTTTTTATTCTTAAAGTCTTTAAATGTGATTGATTTTGTGGAGAAATTAAATCATTTGATAAAGGCCTAAGTATGCCTGGTAATTTGGTTAATTTTACATTCAAACCTAAGACTTGCATTTAATATTAATATAATTTTATTATAATATAATTTTATATTAATATATTATAAATATAATTGAAAAGGAGTAGCTATAAAGAAGTTAAAACAAATAAAAGCCTTTGATGGTATTTTAAAATAAAAGCTTTGAATGATATTTTTGAGCTTAAAAAAATAAATTTATTAATAAAGTTAAAGCAGAGTTAGAATTAAAATTATTTGAATTATTGTATTTTAATTTAAATAATGTATAATATATATTTACAAATATAGTATTTGTATAAATTACTTGTGTTGATTTTATAAATATTATTTATTTTTTTTTTTTATATCTTTAATATTTTTCCTTAAATTTAAAAAATTGTTTATATACTTTACTCTGCTCCTTATAATCAATATGCATTATATTTTATATATTAACCTTCAAAACATTTTATTATATATTTAAGATTTACCCAAAGACATCTTTAAAATAAAACTCTGAAACAAAGGACTAAAATCTTAATTGCTTGACGATTCAATTTAAATAAAAATCCAGCAAAACTCGTGCCTTAGTTGATTTTCAAGCGATTTGTGCCGTAAAGTGATATAGCATTTTCTTATTCCTTTTCCCATAATTGCCCGCTCCTTCTTCCTCGTCCTTGAATAACCATCTTTCGATTGTTACTCAATCAAACTTCCATTAGGAAAAAGCCAGACGAGCCAAGTTTCCATTCTCTTCGGCCAGACTCCCCTTTTTCCCTTCTTCTCTCTCTCTCTCTATCATCATCTCTATTTCAACAACTATCTCTTTCTTACGGCAGTTATCCATCTCTTTCTCTGGCCACTGCAGTCTGGCATTGGGACATCTTTGATTTTAATTGCATTTCCATTTTGCCCCCGATTCAATCGCCAGTGACATTCAACTTGGATACTCGACACCCTACACCCGATGATACACCCGATACACTCGACACTCGTACTCGCACTCGTACTCGTACTCGATGCCATGCTCGTAATTCAATTGTCAAAGTTCAGGACCCCCCGAATAGAGGGGAACAAAGAGTTTGTCCAAAATGTTGATTCAATTATTCAAGGTGACGACGCATCTCAAATAATTGAGTTTCGCTTTTATCGCTCGGCTCTTTTATGTTCCTTTATTTTTTTTTTCTTTTTTTTGTGCCATTTTGTCGTTTTGGCATTTGCAATTTGATTACGTCAGGCCCCAACCTCCGGCACGCCCCCTTATCCATCAGCCCCCATATCCCCCTTATCCGCAACATTGTCAACTTTGATTGACACACAGCAACTGACAATTGACCATCAACAATAAATTGTTGCATGCAAATTGTTGTCAAATCAACAAAATCGGAATGGAAAAGCGAACGAAAAAAAAACAGAACCTAGAGCTTGGAAATTGGAAAAATGAAAATTGCAAAACAAGAAAATTAAGTGCTGGCGATAAAATGAATTTAATGAATGTCACAGATGATAACAATTTCTGTTCCAATGAAGGAATTACGCTGGTAATACCTTGTAATAAAAATATGCAGTAAAAAAGGTGAATATGAAATTGATTCGGTCACGAATATGTAGAATATATAAATTCTATTTTTAGACATTGTTGAGATATTTACAGATGATAAACATTTGTATTTCTAGTTAGTTCGATTAAGAGACTTGTTTACATACTTGCTACTGGTTATAAATATTTATTATTTATATCTTTGGCTAGTTTATAAATTTGCATTTGTTTATTATTTATTATGAAAACATTTTCCAATAATTTCCATCGATAGCAAAATTATATTTTGGCTCTTTTTAATTTTATCGCCTTCCCCTCATTTCCCTTAAATTTATTTCAATTAAATCATAACAACCACACTCTCTTTATGAACTCTAAACATTTGACTGCATTTCCGATTTTCATTTTCATTTTCCACTTATTTTTCCCTATGCTTTTCCAGCATTTCCATTGTTGTTGGACTGCTGCTAGTTAAGTGTAGCAATTTGTGAATTAATAAACTTTGATTAGAATGTTTGTGGACAAATACCCAACACAAAAGGCCAAAACAAATGCACCAGCAGCTGAAGAGAGGTGGAGGGGATGAAAAAACAACACAGATTCCGAGAGCATAAATAGAGCAAGGCAGCAATAACAACAAAAAAAAACAACAACAATACAACAACAATACAACAACAGTACAACAACAACCCCAAAAACAACCGGCAACAAATAGCAACGATAATGTCAATTATTATTAACACGAAAAGCGCACGCACTCGATCCACAACTAGTGCCACCACAGCACCAGTTTTCCCGCTGTCCCCGACTCTCCCAGGTTTTTCCAGCACTCCCAGCACTCCCTCCACTTCCCCGCTACCGCCCCCACACCTCTCTCTTTTGGCCATGCATGAGCAATTTTCGTGGTCAATGGCGTTGAACAGCCCACATCCCCACCCACTTCCCCCAGCCGCTTGACCATTGGCAACAGTGACAACTACAGTAAAAATTTTAAATAAGGGAATTAGGAGGTTAACTAATTCCTATATATATTTTTAATAGATATTTGGTAGAGTATTAAACCTTATCTTAAAGCTAATTTTAAAAATTAGTAAAAATTAACTACCAAAAAGCTTTCTAAAAGTAACTGGAATCTGTTTTTGAAATAACCCCTCATAATATATTTTTGCAACATAAAGTTAACTATAACAAATATAACTATCATTATCTTCTCCCTCTCTCCAATTATATATATTTCTTATAAGTTGCAAATATTACGCATACGCACCGTTGTGTGCTTTGAAACTCAACTTTACTGTAATTTGAAAAGTTTTTTTTGGGGGGCTTAGAGGGGCATCAAGGTGGCTACACTGGAGATATACAATCGGCTACAGTTGGTGACCGGCACCGACAACAATAACAAAAAGCCAGCAACAACAACAACAACAGTAACACAACAACAATAACAACAACAATACACCAACAGCAACTAAGCACACAGCTAGCCACAAATCAAAAAATTTTTGTAAAATTCTCTTTTTGGGCTTTCCGGCTGCCTGACCCCCCTTTAATTTTGTATTTCGTGTGCTGTGTTTAAAAAGCCGAAAATTGCCAACATTTAAATGCAGCCAAGAGAGCCACGCCCATAATTAGGCAGCTTATATAATTTTTGAATAGGAGGAGGAGGAGTTAGTTCGTTAGCGTGTGTGTTTGTGTACGATTTAGTTGGAGTGACTTTTGGCTAATTAATAGGCGCGTGTTACCAACAATATGCGAAATCTACGTGGCCAGCTGAACATTTTTTAACAAACTGTCCAAAAAGCCAACTGAAAAGTTTCTGTAAAAAAAGTTGTAAGTAAACTTTTTAAAATGCGGATTTGATAAAACCATTTTTTGGGGTTTTTTTCTATTGAGAAATTTTAACTGCTTTTGTTGATTAAGCATTGTAAGGTGTAAGAATAATTACAATAATTATATGTAACACGCATTGTCATAAATTATCTGTACTTTCAGCTTATTATTTTTGGCTTAAAACTCGTAGAACTTGAACTTTCTTACAAATAATTTCCAGCCATAAATCTATCAGCGAGTTTCTTTTTCGTTTTATTCTTTCTTTCTGTTTTTTTTTTTGATAAATTATTAACTAAGCAAATGGGAAAAATGAAAACATTTTAATTGAATGCAAGAGAAGTAAATTGAATCCGCCTTAAACAAGACCCTCATCGCATCGACGGCCTCAATCAAATTAAAGATTTATGATCCCCAGGCAGAAAGATTCTAGACAAAACAATGAATATCAATTAGGGGGTTAAAGGCGAGGGGTTGGGTTAGACCCCCGGCTTGATTAGATCAGCGGGCGGACGACAAAGGAGACGCAACAAATGCAAAAAGTAAAATGAATAAATATTTTTTTGCCGCTTCTAATTGACGTAAATTAATAAGCAGCAGCAGCAGCAGTCGCTTCCCGGCAAAACACAAATCCCCCATCTAATGTCAATGAAAGTCACATTCACAGAACCCGAAAAGGTCAACGGTTATAGAGGGGTGGTGGGGGGTAAAAGCAAAACTTAACCCCCCTGAAATCTTCATCAATGTCAAGAAGCAGGCGAAATGTTTCCCCGTCAACGCCCTCAAAGGCGGTGAAAAGTGAGAAAACCAAACGAAATTGGAGATGACACACCATATCGATAATATATTTATCTTCTACTTTGGTTAACTATCGAAATACATATATTAATGATATTTTCGATAAAATCTAGTGATATTAGCAAACAATTAAAATAGGTTATATAGGAAGCATTATTTATTATTTTTAGTTTTTACAGCACTAAAGTAAAGTATTAATCGATAGTTAGTATGGTTAATTAATTGATTATTTAATCAATACAAAAATCAATAATTATTCAATGCTTTAATAATGAATGGAAAATTAATTTAATAAATACATTTATAAATATTTGATTAATGAACCAATAATTATTTCTTAAAGAAATAGATAACTCATTTTATAAATAAATCAATGATTAGTTCGATAAATTAATCGATTATTAATTCAATAAAGAAATCAATTATTAATTAATGTACAATAATGAATGGAAAATTAATTTAATATATACATTCACGAGTATTCAATGAATAAACCAATGATAAATTTTATAAATAATTAATTAATAAATTTGACAAATAAATCAATGATTAGCTGAATAAATTAATCGATTATTGAGTCTAATTTATTGACTCAATAAATAAAATAAATAAATAAATAAATAAAAAATAAATAACTCATTATGAAAATCTTTGATTAAGTGATAAATTAATCGATCACCGATAACCGACTTGAAGACCGATAATCCATCTCATTCTTATCAACATTTCTTTTCCTCGATAAATGTTCATCCCTGGGAAAACCATTAAATATGTATGCCTCCTTCCCCTGAATTTGATTTAAATTCCGCACTTTTTTCTTAAAGCATTTTTTAATTTGTTTCTCCTGCTGTCGGCTGGCATTTTTATTTTAAATTTTACTTATACTTTCTGCATCCCCATCTTGGTTATTTTTTGTCGTTGTTATTTTTTTTTGTTCTGGCTTTTCTGTGGGCGGCCGGAGTCATTAAGTCAGCTTTGTTCCGCCTCAATGCCGACCGCGGCCCCCTTCCCCGACCATCCATCTCTGCCCCACCGCCCCCCAAATGTGAATTAAAGTTTCCCGGCTAGAGGGAGGGGGGTAGGGAGCGGAGAGGTGAATAGAAACAAAACAAAGCAAGCAAACAACAACAAGAGGGGGAAAATAAAAAATTATATAAAAAACAAAACTGTGACAGCAATTAAAGCCGGAGAGGAGAGTCTTCTCGAAAAAGAAGCAACATTCTCAATTGCAAATGAGACACAATCAGATGGGGCTTCTGTCAAAAAACGAGAAGGAGTGGAAAAAGAAAAGCAAAGTGAAGAAAATATAAAGCAGGAGAGTAGGAAATATTCGACCAAAGAAATACCTGAAGAAAAATCAAAGAAAGTCAGCATAAATCAGGAAAATGTATCTATAGATTTCAATATTATTTCAGTGATTTTCCCAAACTAAAACTATTCTTTAATATTAGTATTTAATTTTCTTGAAATACTTTTAAAAATTTCTACTGGATGAAACTCTAGCAAACCTCAAATAAAGCTCATAGCGTGCCCTGTTTAATTAAATAAAGTCTCTCCTCCACGCAAAACTCTTCATAATTTTCCAGCTCAACGGCATCCAATAAAAAATGCATAAATCTGTTTACGCGGAACACGACGAGATCTTTTAGTTACTCTACATTATCATTTCATTAATCCCCGCACCAGACGTCCCATTTAAGCATAAAAAATTAAGCGGGGCGCAGAGAAATGTAAAAATAAAATTAACAAAAAAAAAAGAAGGGAAAATAGAGCAGAGAGTCGCTGGGAAAACAGTAGGGAAACTCATAATTGCACGCTAAACGCCATTTGAGTGGACATTTTCGTGAAAAACAAGTCCGGCAAGGCAACAAAGTCAAAGGGAAAGGGTGTGCCGGGAGCAAGGTTGCCCGAGACTTTGCCGGCTTTGGAATCTTAATGAGTGGGCGGCGGCCCAGATGGCGAGTGCAGCGGCACCGAAACGAACCCGAGTCCCGAGTCCCGAATCCCGGCCAGAGGTGAGCGGGAAAAACAAATGGGGAAAAACAGTGGGAGGAAAAGCTGGCCAAGAAAAGGGGTTTCAGGCTAAAGTACCCTATATTTAAATATACTTATTAAAATGTGAAGGATTAAATAAGAAACCTGAATAAATATTTTTTGCATTACCTGAAAGCTTACTTTCTCAACAGTCATATTTCAGTAATAGTTATTCTTGTGTATTTACCTGCAAAGATAAAGAAAAATTCAACAAAATTTAGTTAAAAGTGAATTATTATTTTATATGTATTTCATTAAATATTATTTTATACTAAATAATACTTTTTTTTAGCTTAAAAAGTGTTATGTCCAGGGTAAAAAGTGTTATTCATTAATAATTTAAATATATAAAATTCAAAATATAAATGTGTTAATTAATAAATAATTTTAAAATATAAACATAAATATAAATAACAAAAAAAAACAAGTAAAAATATATTATTGTTTTTTTTTATGAGGAATAATATTTTCATAGTTCTAAAAATGTTTCTTTTTCGTAACTTAAATATTTTTTACTATTTTTTTTCTGTTAAGAAGTAAAAAAAATGGTATTTTCTCATGCTAAATAATATTTTTCCTAGTTGTAAAAATGTTTTTTTACTCATTATGTAAATATTTCAAAAAAAATTCTTCATTATAATTTATTACATTTTAAAAATGATTCTTTTTAATAATTAAAATATTCAAATGTATTTCTTATTATTTTAGTCTGATATATGAATATATTTGGTATTTTATTATGTTAAATTAGGTTTTAAAAAAGTTCACTTTTAATAGTTCGAATACTTATTTTAATTATTAAAATTTCTAATCATTTTTTTCTGGTAAATAAATCATATACTTTTCCCTACATTTTTCCTAGTTCTAAGAATGTTCCTTACTCTTATTTTAAATATATAAATAAATTATTATTATCTCTTCGTGATAAGGAAATATATGCAACTTTCTTACAATAAATAAAAATTCTAAAATTATTCTTAAACAGGTCAAATATTTAAATGTATTTCTTATTTTATCTTTCTGATAAATAAATATATATGCTGTTTTCTTTTGCTAAATATATATTTTGTATTTTAAAAATAATCCTTTTCAATAATTCAATATTTTTAATATTTTTAATATTATTTCTTTTTGCTTCTTATGCTAAAACTGAATATTTATATATCGAAATATTTCCTTTCTTCATAAAAACATAAAGTGCATTCCCCATTATATATTCTTAGACAACTTGTATAAAATCCCCCTTTTTACACAGAACACCTGAAGTTGTAACTGGGCCACCGCCTGCAGGGGCCGCCATAAAGGGGGTTGGGGGGGGGGGGGGGGGGGGGATGTGTGGCATTAAGGGGGCGCCCAAGTGATTAACGGTGGGTTTCGCCTACTGCTACTGCTGCTCTCTCGTCCAGGTAAAAAGGTAAAGGTAAACGCGAACGGCAACGGCAAAGGTGAGGCTGCCTTGGATGCGAAGCCAAGTTAATTTATAAACACTGGAGATACTTAGGGGCTCGAGAGCAAGTCCGCGAGAGGATGAAGTTCGCAATGGAAAATGGCGGAAAAAGGGCGAGACAAGTGGCAGATGAAGTGCAAGATGATATCCCAACCCGAAGTCACCTTGACTGCTATCAGTGTGTAATCAATCATTGGAGTGGCTTTCAATCCCCGTCTGCTGGCAAGTAATTAAAAACTTTTGCTAGCTAGAAAGTCATCTTTTGGAAGGGATTGCGCTTAACTGGCATTTCTTAATAGATTTTCAGCAAAGTGCAATTTATGTGCAATTTTGTACTTAACTTAAAAAAATATACGAATATAAATTTTAGCCAAAGGCTTTGGCATTTGTAATTTGCTCTTCGCTATTTGCAATTTTCAATTGACATTTGGCAGTCGGATCTGCGATTGAGCAACAAGCCTGAGCTGGGCTTGTACCGCCACACAGCTGGTCAGCATATGGAGACCTCTATATCGGAATATATATACATATATGCTATATGGTATATGCACTCGACTCTTTCCTGCAAAGATTCCATCTCTTGAGTGTGCATTTTGGCATCTATGAATGAAACTGGCTAATGGTTATGGCCGGGCTTCAGCGGAGCAACTGGTTCTGCCATCATCATCATCATTATCATCTCTGGCTTTTTGCTTCGTCTTTTATTTTAGCCATTTGAATGTCGAGTACACTGAGAAACTTAAGTAGTTCCAGAACTAGATTTCTTTTTGCTTATATTTCTGTAAATTTTTATATACTAATTATATATATATCTTCTGTTTTTCTAACAGTGTAAATACCTAAACCAAATTATGTTCAAGTATGTCACTGAGGGTTTGCTAGGTGCATTGCATTATCCTTTGGTGTTTCTATTTTTCTGCCTGCGAGTGTGTGTGAGCTTTTCAGGTTTGGCCGGAAGGCGAAAATGCCGCCGCTAGAGGTAACCCTCTCCCCCTTACCCCCTTCCCCATCTTCCCAACCATCTCTTTCGCGTCGCGTGCGTCGAGTGAGTGTTGACTTTTATGGTCATTGACTTGTCCCTCTCACTCCGTGCCACTGCCACTGCAACGGCAACGGCAACTGCAACACACACACACATGCACACAGAAATAACGCCGGAATGCAACAACACCTCACGACCCCCTTTTTGGTAGCTCCGTAGCACCCCCTCGGCCCACCAGGCATTGCCCACCTGCATTATACAAGAGTTAATCAAGCAATTGCAGCGTTCCGGACTAATTCAATAGCAAGTCCTTTTCGCATTTTTGAACGCAAGTTTGGGCAATATACCAGCTGGAAAAAATACCAGCTCGAAATACTCCTGGAAAACGAAGCAGAAATGCTCTTATTGTTTATCGAAAAATATCGAAAAGCTTTTGAACTGGAAATATCTCATTTTAAGGTTTAATATTGATATTTAAAAGGGTTACTTACAAATTATTTAAATTTACTAGCCTCATTTTTCGGATATATTAGAGCGATATATTTGAAATGTTATCGATTTATGGCTTATTTATATATGTCGCCACTATAAAATATTGATTTTTAAAGCAACTCTATCGCCAAGTTATCGATAATCGGAATCGGAATTTTTTATACAGTATACACCAAAGGTCAATATTAACATCAATATTGTTAATATCATAAATTTTTTATAAGGAAATCGATAAATATCGCATTTAATGTGAAACTTTTGATATTATCAAAAATATTTGCAAAAAGTGGCACTTAATTTATTTTTTCCCATTTTTTGATTATAGCGATACTATATATTTAGTAAAATATCGATTTATGGCCCATATGTACATATATTGCAAAAACTGAAAAATATATATTTAATATATAAAAATAAATATATTAATTAAAAGGATATCCAAATTTAATTGTATTCCCCCAAATTAGATACATTTTGAGTTTCCGCTCCGCATAGCCCTTAATCGGATCTCCGATTTCGGGTATATGCTCCTCTGTTAAGGGTTCCGGACTCGTATGCAAATTTAAATTGTGTTCAGCTATTCGGCTTCGATTTTATTCGCGTTGCATTTTTATTTTTTTGTATTTTTTGGATTTTATTCTTACCCCTTTATTGGCGGCGGGCGGACAGTACCGCTAAGAGCATTACGGGGCGTTGTGGGGGCGTGGTGGCGATCCAAAGGCTTTTCCCCCCGCCACTAGCGCACCGATGGAGATGCAAAAATAACGTTAAATGTATAAATTCTCGCATTTATTTCATCGCATCGACGATGCAAATTCGTTTATGCAACCCCGAATGAAAAAACAAAAAGCAAAAAAAAAAAGAGGAAAACAGGGGGTAGAGCGTCCGTCCGCGGGAGTTGCAAAAAAGTAATCATAAAAAATCACGACCCAAATGGTTTTTCCTCTCGAGCAAAAAGAACACGGGTGTTGATGCCTACGGCCGTAATATTTTTTTGCGCTTTTCAGCCAGAAAATTGTGCCATTCAATTAATTTTGCTGCTGTTTGCGATACAGTGCGTTTCACGAAACACAACAACACTTTCATAAAGAGAGACTTTATAAAAGATTTGTCATTCTTAATTATTTTTATTGGTGATTTCATTGCAAAAATACGACCTTTTATTTAGATAAAATTGTTGCAGTTCTTTTTTCACAGTTTTCAGTTTCAACTAAATGACTTTTCTTTGACACTGATTTAAAATCCATTTAATTCTCAAAAAGCTATCAAACTTAATATTTGATGATACTTTTATTATTATGATTTTATTTATAAATAAAGCTAAAAAAAAAGTACACATACGAAACGCTTCTTATAAATAACAACTTTACATATTTCGAGATTGCAGAGCCAATGATTGTCTCTAGAATATAAAGAATACACAAACATGTATATGTATATATTCATTTATATTAAATAAAACTGTAAACTATAAAACAAAACAAAACCACGAAATGGTTCCCTTTGTACTGATGGTAAAAAGAGATCCACAGGTGTCCCGAGTGCGCCGGCTGTTGCTAATCAATTTTCCATTTCAACCCAATTAATAAAAGGGGAAACTGCACCACGAAAACTTCATTATAAAACTAAAAAAAAAAAAAAAACAGGTGTTGCCCAAAACAAAAAAATATATATATATATACTAAAAGCCTGGCATTTCGTATTTTTCGGCAAATTAAATTCGATTCCAGGACCCAATTTAATAGTTGATTAAAAAATAATAATAAACAACGGCGAAAGGAGCGAAAAATCGATTTAAACCCCCCAGCTGGCCGAAAGGCTTTTGCCAAACTATTTGCTCAGCGCTTCCCATCGAAAAAAATAAAAAATATATATATATGCACATATATAGCAACATGAAAGGGAATACTTTAAAACTTAATAATGTTTGGGTATACGGCGCGAATACCGAATGACTAAGGGCTGGCAGTGCTCGGGGGCTTAATCGAGTTGCTGCTACCAATTAAATCGGAAAAGGTTTTAAGCCGCACTTAAATTCAAGTAAATTGAAGAAATTGAATTAGGGATATGTGCCAGGTAACAATTGTAAATCCCTAAAAAGAACTTTAGTATAAAAATATCGAAAGAATCTTAAACTGGAGATATCAAAAAGTATCAAATTTAAAGGTAAAATAAAGAAATTTAAAGGATTTATTTTTAAAAATTCTTTTAATTTATTTGCCTTAATTTCCAGATATATTACTGCAATTTATAAGACATATTATCTATTTATTGGACATATGTATGTCGCAACGATATCTATTGATTTTTCTAGTAACCCTGATGCCAATTATCGAAATAGTATCAACATTTTATTTTATATGATAAACTGACAATCAATATCAACATCAATATTGCTAATATTCAAAACCTTGGTATTAAAATATCAAAAAATATGATTAATTTTTTAATTATAATTTTCTTGTTATGAATAGTTCATAAAATATCCCTTTTTTGGCAGCTATAAATGCTTACCGATGGAAAAATGTGTCCATCGGAAGTGCAATCAAAACCTCATTATTGACATTGATGGCGGCTTACAATCGTTAGCCTGTTGTTGTCTCCTCAAACCCTGTTTTCCCCTATTTCCCCACAGTTTTCCCCCCGTTTTGCCCCCCGTTCTTGGCCATAGTTTTTAAACCCGGCCTTTTGCCACTCCCATCGTCATCATCGCCATCATCGTTGCTGGTTACATAAATTTGCATTGTTGTTGCCGCACAGTGTGTAATTAATTATTCAAAAACAATTAACTTTGCCAGCCGGCACACCTACACACACACATGCACGCACACACACACACACACCTAGACACACACACACACCTAGACACACACACTCACCTAGACACACACACGTGGAGGAGCATCGAGGACAGGCATTAGGAGGCACAGTTAGAATGCATAAAATATGCCACGTTTGTCAGTGTGTAAAGGTATGCATGTTGCCATATTGCTTTCATACATATATATATATAGAGAAAGAGAGAGATAGAGTCTATATCCGCCAAACTATAGCAGAAACCCCTCCCCCCCTCTTCTGGCCTGGAGAAAGTTTTCCCAAAAACTGCCGAAAATTTGTTTAAATTTCAATTAAAATGGTTCTGAGAGCGCCAAACACCGGTGAATTTTGTGCTTAAAGTATTCGCTTAAAAAAGTGGCATAATTAAATGGGGTGAATGCATAATGCATATAATTATAATTAGACCAATTAAGAAAGCCCATTAGAGTCGAGTGAAAGCCAGTTAAAATTCAATTTCAAAATAAAATAGTAAAATTATACAAGATGCAAGAAAACCTTGCTTGTATTATTATCAAATTTATCTGTAATATTTCATTCAAAACTAATTAATTAAAGCCCAAACATTTAAGCCTTCATCCTTGAATTGCCGCCCTAAGCTTTTGGGAAGCTCCTTTCTCCTGTTTGATTAGTCAACTTATTTATTTATTAAACATACTTTGTTTGCCTTTGTGGTCGGAGATGGAAATCGTAATGCGATTTCGAGTATTTATTTATTATTACAGAGTTTTGTGCCCTGAGCTTAGGAAAACGAAAATGGAATTGAAAATTGATTTGTTCCATTGAAATGAATGTGAAATGTGACTTTGAGTGGAGGCCGAAAGGAATCGTTGCGAAAAAGTGAATGAAAATACACAAATATATACATAGATACATTTTGCTAAAAATAATAACAAAAGTAAAAAGCTGTTCCTTTTCGTTTAAAATTTGATGGCTAAGCGGTTTATGTCTGTTACCAAAATGCTAATACCCAACAGTAAATGGTTTTGCTTCTTTTCCCCCGATTCGGCTTGCTTTTTCTATAATTGAAACGCCATCGATCCGAATACAGTATTTATTTAAATTAAATGCCACAAACTACAAAATTCAAACACACTCCCCTCTATGCAGGTGTCCCCTCAAAAAAAAAAACAATATATGATACAACAAAATAGGGGATAAAAAATAATAAAGGAAATTTTCCATTTAGATGCGCGCCATACGGTGGCCAGCTTCAATCGTAAATGCGAAAAACAAAAAAGAAAAAAACAAACTAAAAAGAAAAAACAAAGAAAAAACCGGCAAAGCCAAAAGCAAACCAAAAATATTTCGTAAAGAATTTATGAGCCACACAAATTAAGTGAACTTTGTGCAACATTTCGGAAAAATTCCCACTCCCGCCGAAAACAACAAGAAATAAACTAATAAATAGGCAACTTAATCTGCGGCCAAATTGAAAACAGAATTTAAAACGAGTTTCCATTTTATAGCCGCTTCCTGGAATTTTCGTTTTATTTACTTTGACTAGGGCTTAATTGGTTGGGACTTTGAATGCTGTGCAATTAAGGCCTCAAATGAATCGTTGAAAATGCTGGGAAAATAAATCGAATCGAGGCCCACTGAGGGGAATAAGCCAAAACTGCTCACAAGACATGCCTAAAACGGCCAATGACTGGCGAAGTTTGTGAGACAAAAATCTTAAATGTTCGACTTTTTAGAAACAAATATTTGTGCAATGTATATTTATTTCGGGGGAAAATACTTGAAACATAATATTTGTAAATTGTGAAAGTTTATTCAAGACTATTTCCGAATTTGTTGGTAGTTTTTCTAGAACAAAAACAAATTCTTTTTCAGTTGCAATAAATTATATAAAGTTTGTTAAAATTTGACATGTACACCGTTTGATGGATCAGAGATTTATCTGAATATATTCTCGTGCCGGTAATCACAGGTACCTGTTGCGCATTTATTGTTCAAAAAACTTGTAATAAATTTAAATTCAAATAAAAAATATACATTTTATATCTTGTTTTGTTTTTGCAACAAAGTAGCATAAAAATGGCGAGTTTCATTCAGCGGATTATCTTTACATCAGATCGTATTTTGCTGTAAAGGTTCCGTGTAGAATATCTAGTTATTTGCACAGACATTAGAGTGAACCTATTGCACAAGTTACAATTAATTATCCAAGTTCCCAACTTATAAAAAGACTAAAAAAATTGTTATTTTCAAGAATACATCGAAAAGTTACTCATACGCCATGTGGTCTACTTCAATATTGATTATTGTAAATAAAGAAAAATCGTATTTCTAAGAAAAACTTTAAAATTTTCTCTACAAGAGTCAGTTCACGAATATTTTCCTCTCTCTCTTCTCTTTGGGTCCACTCCAATATTCCCTTGTCCCACTCCCACTTGCACTCTCTCTCTCCTCCTCTCACAGCGGTGCAAATGCACTGAGCAACGATTGTCTGTCGCCGTTGTTGTAATTGTTGTTATTGGTGTTGGTGTTGTTGGTGTTGCTGTTGTTGATGCTGATGCTTGTGTGTTGTGTTTGAAACGGTGATCGCCGGTGCCAGGCACCGAATGCTGCACGACAGAGCGAGTCAGGAGGTGGAGGAGGGGCGAGACACACAGAGAGAGAGAGAGAGAGAGAGAGAGAGAGGAGAGGGAAAATAAAAATAAATAAATGAAAGACAGACAAAGCAACAACAACTACAACAATAACGGCGACGCACACACAAAGCGGCAATAAAGAAAAAACAACAAAGCTGAAGAGCAAAATATTGTTTATAGCAAAAGCAAAAACAACAAAAGCAACAACAACAACAAGAACAGAGAATGAATACAAAAAAAAGAAGGCAAAAAATACCTTTTGGGGGAAAGAGACAGTCGATGCAAGACATGTGACCAGCACTGAGTATATAATGAAATAAAACAAAAACAATAACAAAACCAACCGGCTGACCTATGATGTTATTACCGGCATTTACCCGCCCTCCTCTTGCTCCTCCTCTTCCCGCTCGCACCTTTTTTTCGCACAGTGATCAACGCTTTCCCCCTCTCTGTCTCTCTCCTGGGGATCGAAGCGAGACGGAAGAGAGGATAGATGATGATGATGATGATGATGAGTGCAATAGCAAAAACAAATTTGAAAAGTGAACAAAACGATAATCAGCCGCGGAGATGATCATTTAGCCAGTATTTAGGTAAATCCCATATTAACATATACACTTCATTTACATTTATTTTACATTGTGCTATATGCTATATAGTATTTGTAGCTTGAAACTCAGGAAACTCGAGTCTTTTCATTGATTTGGGGATATATGTATGATAATAATTTCAAAATCAAAGGATTTAGGCAGCGAACTAGAATATAATGCTGCATAAATTGATTTCTTAGTTAAATTAATCATTTTAAAACATTTTTGTTGAAATCTCGCAATACTAATATCGATTAAAAGGCATAAAAACCACATTTGATTTCTTTTCTCATCTCTAATTACAATTCTCTTACAATTCTACAATCTGTATTTTTAAGCTGCCATTTTGCAACACTGGAAGTGACAAAGCACAAAGCAAGAAAAATTAGAGCCGGCCGGCAAAAGCAAAAGCAGCAAAAAGAAAAAAAAGCATAAAAGCAGGCAGCCAAGCGCAGCAGCAACTGCGTTTGGAGATTGCAGTTTGAACTGGTTTCACCTGAGCCCCCGTCAAGGAGGTGAAGAGAGAGAGACAAAGAGAGAGAGAGAGAGAAAGAGAGGTCGCTAGATCTGGCTATAGGCAATGCGCTGGGAGGACGAGCGGGACCGGAATACACCAATGAACATATTTATTGACATTGGCATGGAATTTAAATGGCCGCGACAGTTTCGCATTGAACGGTTGCCAAACTGTCGGGCGAAAGTCGGACAGCAGCGGTCAAGTAAATGGTTCAACCAGGACGGAAATAAATTAATGAAAAAGTAGCTAAAAAGATAGAACTAAAACTATATTTCATGAATATAACTGTTTTACAAGTTGAAATTAAATTGTTAAATTATAAATTCGTAATATTATAAACCATCTTTAATAAGTTTACTATTATTTTCTCAGCATCACAAGTATCTATACATTTTCTTTCACTGCCTTTTCCCAGCCACAATTTTTTCCCTTATTTATTTTTCCTCTTCTTTTTTGTGCCAGTGTAAGCCCCTGTGTGTGCTTTGCGTGTGGTGGCAAAGTTTGCCAAGTGCCTTTTGGGCTGGTCAAAGTATTAGCAAAGTTATTTGCCCGCAACGGGCCAAGCGACCGCAACAGCAGCAACATAAGGCGGCAGCAGCAGCAGCAGCAAAAGCAGCAACAAAAGGCAAGTGCAACACACACTGCAATTAACTTTGCGGTCAACAGCCACCCACTGGCCAGCACTGCCTTTATGTGTGCGTATTTCTGCGAGTGTATTTTCCAAGCCTGTGTGTAAGTGTGTGTGTATCTGTGTTAAAGAAGAAGCAGCATCGGTGGCAGTGGCTTTGGTGCTGCTGATGCTGCGGTTGCCGTTGATGTTGCTGCCGTCGCAGTTGCAGTTGCAGATACTGCTGTTGCTGCTGCTGCTGTTGCTGCTGCTGATGATGATGTTGCTGCCGTCGTCTGTGATTAAAGGCCAAATGACAACAGCAACAAGCAGCTGAAAACGAGCAGCAGACAGTTGAATACAGTAAGAACAACACCGAATGGCAAAAGCTCTACGTAAGAAAAAATTAGCTTTGAAAATTAAATAAATTAATCTAAAAAATAAAGAATTTAGTAAGTAAAAAGTAAAGTCAAAAGGCAAAGGCTTAAGAAAAAAATATAAAGTAAATAAAACATAACTCTGTGTGGCCTTAAAATTCTCAAGTACCAATTCAGTCAGTTGTAAACTAGCCAGAAAGCCAGGAAACGAACAGAATTATATATATATATATAAACCCTCACATTTTTAGCTAAAGAGTATCAAAAAGTTGGCTATCCTTGTGACATCTTCGTGGTCGTCAACTGCAATGCTTTTCGCTGGCAGTGCGTTGCATTGCATTTCATTGCATTTCATTGCATTGAAATGGGTGTCACTCTGTAACTAGCACATTCGTGATGATGATAATGCATAATAATCGCCATGATGATGCCGATGCCAATGATGATTGCGTTCATAATGATGGTTATGATGAGGCAAGCGACTCCTTCAAACTGCGACAGCAACTTTGGAGCAGCATTCTGCAGCAGCAACACAGAGCTAGCGTCATATTGAAACTGGAATTTGAATCCGGTTGCCGGTTGTTAAGGCCCCCCTGCCTAGCCTAGCCTAGCCTAGCCTATAGCCCGTTTCCCTGAAAATGTTGTGTGTTTGTGTCATGTTTATTAAATGCCATTAAAGCCATTTCTTCTGCCTTTGGCTTTTGCACTTTGCACGAATGGGGGGAATCCGCCAAAGAGGAGCAGGGGACAGAGGGAGGTTTGTACCCCAAAAACGGGCTGAGGGGGTTGCGGAAGTGTGCGTCACACTGTGAGAGACTTGCATTGTCAGCAACAACAACAACAACAACCACACACACTACTCAAATGTCAAAAGGTAAATCAGGGAACAACATCAACAAGCAACAAAGCGCAATCAGCAAATTGCATTAAATGACTTTGTATTGCAATTGCACTCTCTCGCACTCTCTCTCTCCTACTACTTACGTGCTTACTTACATATATATAAAAAAATATATATCTCATATTTATCAGAGTGAGAGAGAGAGAGGGGAGTTATAGAGAAAGGGGCTACATCCATGGCTCGTCATGCTTGTCACATGACTTAAACTAAGAGTCCAGGGTCCAAATACATGGACATGCTCGTATAAATCCAATTAGCATAAGACATCAAGACAGGGTACAGGGGAAGCCCCCTAAAACAGACCGATAACTACTAAATATAGCTGTTTTGTACAGCTCTTATGATGTGGTATAATATTGATATGATATATATATATATTATATATATGTTATGATATGATTTGGTGTAAAATAAATAATCACTACTATTTGATATTTTTTAAAGCTTAAATTTAAAAGATGATATATAGGTATTGGTGAAGCCCACTTACTGTATAACTCTTATGATATAATCTAGAACAAATCACTACTATTTAACTTTTTAAAGGCTTAAATGTATTTCACATTTATATTATTTATATTTTTACCTTAGGTAACTAATATTCAACTAGAAAATTGTTAAAAGAAGACAATTACAAAAGTAGTAAGTACTTTGGTGTTACTTTGACGAGATTATCCTGACATTTGGCTAATCCGCGGGACTTAGAAAACACTGACAAGTCTATGAAAACAGGCTTAAAATAGCTTACTCCACAGATGCCAGACATTTATCAAGCTATTCTTGTTTTATACCCAGCATTTGCCTAAAGTTAGGGTATTTCTATTCATTTATTTTTTTATATTCGTTCATATATATCATATACACTAAATCGATACTATTTCATTCCTTCTAATGCCGTTAATTAGCTTAATTAGCTGTTCTTTAAGAGCCCTGCTTACCGGGTATTTCATAGTCTAGTCCCTATTTTGTTTCTTTAAATGCTTTTCCCTCTCAAATTTTCCAAGGGAACTCCTGACCATTTTTTTTGCTTTAATAAGCAATTTGATCGCTTGTCTTGACATTTACTGTTGAAACATTTCTCTCTTTTTTTTTCTACACACAATAAATAGTATAGTTGCCCATGAAATTCCGCCCCCTCTGCCACTACGACAGCATTTCGGAGCGCCTGCATCAAGGGCAGAAAATCTGAAAAATCTGTGGCGCACATTAAAACGCTTCACTTAATTAAAATCAACGACAACAACTGCAAAATGACCGCCCCCATATATAAAGTATTCCCCACCATACAGGCGCTAATAGCCTGGATGTATATACATATGCTGTGTACGTACTAGCAGCAAGTGAAAATATAGTAAGAATCCAGAGCACTGGCAAAGACGTGGCTGGAGGAGAGCTTCCAGCATTCTTTTTTTTCTTTTTTTTTTGCTTTGTGTGACTAACGACTTGAAATTGCGCTTATTAAGACTTCCTGATTCATAATTTCTGGCAGCACTAGCAGCAACAACAACAATAATCACACTGCAAACAAGTAGGAATACGAGGAGAGAGATGTATGAGACTAGGGGTTACCCTAGAATCACTTAATATAAATTTAAATTTAACATGAGTATCTGTTAAATCAAAACTTATTTTTTATTTCGAGCGACAGAATAGATTTAATTTAATATTTCAAATTGTAAAAGAACTTTAGCTGCTTATCAGTGTTGCTAACGAAGCTGGAATAAAGATAGCTGGTCACACTTTTTCAAGAAAAAGAAATAAGGAAACAGTTGATGTATGCTTTAATATAATCAAAAATTTGTGAGTGACATTAAGGCTTTTTCTCTTTTTTAAAGACCTGTTAAAAAAATTCTAAAAATAGTTTAACAAATTTGAAAAGACTACAAAGCTGGGCACACTAGTGCATGAGAAATAGAAATTAAAAGAAGATTGACTTCAATTGACTTTTTATATATTTAATTTCCAGTTAGGTATACAATTTTGGGCCTACAATTTTGAAGAAACTTGAACTTGTAAACGTTAAAATATCTGGTCACACTTTTGCAGGAGAAAGAAAATCAAAGTAAGCTAAAATTGAAACGTATTTAAAAAAACATTAATATTTTTGATTGTCTTGAGTTTTTTTTTTAACACTGTAAAATGTTGCTAAAATTAAAACTTCAATTTTCATAGAAACGTTGACATATTATGGATATAAATATCGCAGAAAAACGATAAGAATAAGCAGTGTTGGTAGATATACAAAATTTCAAGTAAAATGTTAAAATGTTTGACTACTTAAAACCTTTTCAAGTCTTCTTTTTGTCAAATTAATATGAATTTTTATTATGACTAACAGTTCCTGTTACCCTGATACCCTGTATTTTCGCTGGCAATAGTAGAAATCAAAAGCCAACGACTTGGCGCACTTTTGCGCCATCGACTTGCCGCGAAGAATTTGCGGGAAATGCGGCGAGGGATTTGCTTTTTTCTCGCTCTCCATTATATCCCTCTGCCCCCCCCTCACTTGTTATTTTCACCATTTCGGTTTGGTTTTTTTTTTTGTTTTTTGCTGAATCTTTTTTTTTTTTGTTTTGTTTTGCGAGCTCTGTTGCTTTGTTTTTTTGTCTGGCTTTTGTTTTTGGTCTGTAACGATTTTTGTAATTTTATAAATTTTTTGTGTTATTATTTTGTGGCCCTCCCCACAACACACTGGATGTTGGTCGCTTTTTTCTCGGTCTGCCTGGGCTGCTTTCTTTCGATTGTCTTCCCGGGGCGTTCATAATTTTTGTAGAAATTGAGCGGGGGACGGGGCTGAAATGTTGGTCATGCTGCGGGCGAGATTTTCAAGTGACACGAACAGTTACCGCCGCACACACATGCGCTGGGAAATAATAATAATGATGTGGGAGGAGAAGGGAGGGATGCAAACTCAACTCGACTGACTGACGGACACACTGACGGACAAGACGGACAGAGTGTACGCTTTGTGCATTAATTTGCCGGCATAAAGTGCTAATCAATATGTGAGGGAAATGCATCTGCCGCGTGGCGTGGCGTGGGGGTTGGAAAAAGTGACAAAGACCTCCTAATTTATAACTCAAACATGTCAAGGGATTTTAATGGGAGTTCCTCGAGATCAATGACACTTTCCAGAAGCCGCAAAAGGATGAGGGTGTTGGGTACTGAGTATTTTCTTTAATTAAAATTACAAGCTACTTAGATTAATTGCCTAATCATTCAGTGTTCTATAACTTGTATTGATTATAATATCTTTCAAACTCACCTGGTGATCCGTGACGATTGCGCGGTCCTTCGGTTCGCACGGCGAGCAGGGTTTCCAGGTTGCTGAGTGCCACAAGGGCCAGCAGCAGCAGGGCCAGGGTTGTCACCTGGCCACTTCCGGTATGCTGCTGCGGCTGTTGCTGCTGCTGTGAATGCTGGTGGCGTTGATGCTTAGGCTGATGATGATTATGGTTAGGCTGCTGATGTTGTTGCGTAGGGCGGCGTTTTACTGTGGCATTAATTGGCAAGCAGGACTCGAGGTGCTGCTCCTCCAGGGTATCCATCTGACAGCCAGCGGTGGTTGCTGCAGGATGCTGCACGTCCTCGACCGGGATCAGTGACAGCGGCGGTCGCCAGCGGGAGCGCATTTTGGCCTTGTTGGGCGGCTTGCGACCAAATCCGAATCCAATGCCCACGGGCGTCGGATTCATCCTGGTTCCTTGGCGGCTCGTCCTCCGCTCCTTATGCCCGGCCTATGTTTTTTGTTGGTTTTGTTTTTGTTCTTCTTTTTTTTTGTTGTTTTTTTTTGAGAGGGAAAGGGAAGATCCCGGTCTATGGAGTCCTTGGTTTTAAGGGCGGCAAACCCGAAACACTCGGCTGGTGCTTCTCCGATTTCTTTCTATATCTCTCTTTATTTATATATATATATATATATATTTATGTGAATTTTCTCGACGGTCGCCGGCTGCTTTAATGAAATAAGCGAAAAATTAACGCGTTTAATTTTTTTTATTTTTGGTAAATCGTAGGCGTGGCCGTAGGCACTTCAAAGAGCAATTAATTAAATTTAAAATTCCGTTTGCTCTTTTGCCTGTGTGTGTGTTTCGCCCGAACTTTTTTATTTCATTTTTTTTTCTCTCTCTCTCTCTTTTTTTTGCTTATGAAAGATATTTGTCGGCCGTCTCGCTCGCTCGCAACAGCCCCATCTCACTCTCACGGTCTGTCCCTATCTTTTTAACACTTTTTACAATAATTGAAAAACTTTTTTCGGCTGCTTTATGTGAACTTTTGCCTTCGGCGTCTTTAAACTTTTCTCCTTCGCCCCGCGATTTTCCTTCTTTTTTTATATTTTCTGTATTTTTTCCATGTATTTCCCTTCTTCAATTTTTTTTTTTATTTTTTTTTTGTCAGACACTTGAAAAATAAAAATTAATATGGTGCGAGGGAGATGGCAGCCCGCTGATTGTTGCTAGCTCCCTCGTTTGATAGGGAAATTGCATGTCCTACGGAGTTTCCCACTGCAGTCCTGCAAGGAAAAAAGAGAATGAGAAAATAAGTAGGAGAAGTTAGCAAAATGTTTTCCAAGAGTATTTTTCCAATTATTAAATGCCGTACGATTTGTTTGTGGAGAGTTTGCATTTCTCTATTTAATTATTTACAATTATTCAAGTATTTTCAGTTTAATTATTTACTAATATTTATGAATGTGCTGTTTAATTATTAAATATTATTTATTTAACTATTTACTATTATTTATGTATTTTCTATTTGACTATTTACCTCTATTTATGAATTTTAACATGATTTTATACTAAATACTAAATAAATAAATACTAAATAATTTTTTATTTTGGAAAAAAATTTACCTTTTATCTATTTAATTGCTTACTATTATTTTTATATTTTAACTTGGTTTTATACTAAAAAATTTTGAATTTTGTAATTTTGTATTTACTATTATTTAAGTATATTTTATTTTTATTTATGCATTATCTATTTAACTATTTACTATTATTTCAGTATTTTCTACTTAATTACTTATGATTATTATAGTACTTTTTGCTTAACCATTTTCTATTACTTATGTATTTTAAATTGTTTTTATACTAAATAGATTTCCAAGAACTTCATTAACAAGATTACCACATCATGTGGCTCCCTCAAACGTAAAAGAAAATAGAACATTTCACAGATTCCATTAAATTGGGGAACAAAAAACAAACAAAAAGCTGAACGCTTTTATAAAAGTAAGTAAGTATAAAAAGTAAGGTATTAAAAAGATGAACAACAATCACATACAATAGCAATAAAAATAATAATAATCGAGAGGTTAAGCGTACGGGCGCAAGTGGAAAATCACGCACATCGTCTCGATGGAAAGTGGAAAAAAGCGACGACGATGACGAGGAGAGCCCCTGCCCCCACCTCCTCTAAAATAACAATAAGTGGGAGGTGTGGGTGGTGTGGGTGGTGTGGGCGGTGGGTCATGCGGTTAGGTCAGATTGAGGAGTAGGCCCGACGACGACGACGACGCTGCCAACGAGCCAACAAAAGAAATTGCTAATGTGCGCAAATAAAAATGGCACAAAATAGACACACACACACACACACACATATACATACACATACAGAGGCACTCACACATACATACACACACATACATGCCTGTGGCAGACAATTGAAATTGAAAATCAGTGAAACCTGTTTTCACACACAAAAGCTCACGCACGCCAGCCAAGCTTAGGCGCACAAAATTGCAAAAGAAACAACAAAAAAAAGCAAAAAAAAAAACAACAACAAAAAATACAGAAAACAAAAAGGAAAATTGCAATAGCAACAACAATAACAACAACAAAATGAAAAAATTGCAAATAGAAAATAGAAAACAAAAGAGGAAAGCCCAATGCAAAAGGCAGCCAGAGCAAAACTTGTCAAAGATGAAATGCACTCGAAACCAGGCTAAAAAAAAAAACAAAACAAAAAAACTAAAAATAAAATAACTAACAAAAAAATAAAAGCCATTGGGAATTAAATAAATTGCCAGACAAATTTCAGGTATTGTGACAGGATCTAACACGATTTATTTGTGTCTCTTTCATATATCTTTATTAACATGCGGTCTTCTTAATTGTATATCACCAACTAACTTCGCTGCTCGCAGGCAGCATAAGGGTCTCTCTTGAGAGAGAGAGCGATCCTCTCTCTCGAAAGAGGTATACATCTCTCTTTTAGTGTGGCCAACTTAGCCTAAATCTATATTGCCTGCTACAGTATTTTAATTAAGCGGAAAATACTAAAACTCATTTTAATTGGATACGTAATATTTGAAATATTTAAGGTCTGTGAGTAAATTAATTTTTATGTTAAGGATTTAGTAATATATATTGTTTTATTTTATTATTCCATATTTATATAATATATTATTTAAATCATATATATATAACTCTTAAACAATATAAAAATTAGAGTTTATATCAAAGATAAAAAAGCTAACTCTTATGAATTATTATATTGATTGATTATGAATCCCTGTTGAATGTAAATAGTGTGATTTCTACTTTCATTATTTTATCTCTTTTTTTTCCTCAATTGTTTTATATTGTTTGGTATATTTTTTTAACTCTGTCCTAATTAAACCATTTGTTGTTGCAAAATAGAGTTTATTCTTTTACCAACAAAAAATGTAACAACAAATGTAACTTATAATATCCTAGAACAAATGTTGAACTAAACCCTTTCTCATATGCATATTACTTTCTATAATTTTACTAGTTTCTCATATTAAATTTCAATTATAAAATTCTTAAAATAAAACATTCTTCTACAGATATTTCCTTAACCGTTGAAGTCCTTTTAAAATACAAGATAAATTTCGACACACACATCTCCAGCACCATCATCAACATGGACATCTAGCCCACGACCCAACGTCATCTGCGACATTCCGCCGCACAAATGAAAAGTTACGCATATCAGAAGGAGCTCTAGAGTGGTGAAGAGAGAGTGGGTGGTGGTGGTGGGTGGCACTTTTCAGCTGGTGGGTGGTTTTTTCGACCAGGCCGTGCGCGCACCTGTCCGTTTTCATTACGCGGCGACCAAGAAATTGCCAAAGCCATTTTCGAAAATGGCCACAAACAGGTGCAGGGGAAGTGCCAGTGGCTAGTGGTGGACAAACGATGTCAGATGTTATCGAAATTATCGATGTTTTTTGTAATTACAGCTAATTAAATTATGATATATCAATATATATCAAAAGGATACAATCAATATATACCAAAAAAGTAAAATAAATAAGCAATTAAAAGCCTTATGTGATAAATGCAATACGTGGCGACCGTGACAGAGCACAAAGTCATATGTTTTATCTAATAGATATTTACTTGAACTTTTAAAGCAACTGATTTTAATTAAATATATCAAATATCAATATATATTTATATATAATATATCAAAGCCCTGTTGATATAGCCCCAACTTTTGCCCATCTCTAGATGGGGCACTAGGACGTCGTCATAACTTGAAATTGAAATGGAAGAGGGGCTGTGGCCATGGCGGGGCAGCATTTTGCCTAACGATCCAATCCGGCTCCCCCCGAAAATCATTTCGGATCTGGATTTATTGCACGCCACCCTCCTCCCCCTCCCGCTCAGAAACCAGAATCCCGCTAATGTTCGCGCTGAAAAGCTCTCAGTGAAAATCCAAAACCAAAACCAAAAAAAAAGCAAGGAACGCAAAATCAGAAAATATCAGGGGCCTTTCGCGGGGACTGGCAGCCATAAGATATCCGAAGACGGCACCGCAAAATGTTTTTGGCCAATTGGCCACACGCGGCCTGGGCATCAGGTGCGCATTATGTCAGGAATATGAAATATGATAACAAAAAAAAAAAAAAAAGAGATGCAAAATAAATATAAATAAAAATTTACAACAATCGAAAGGAGAGGCGGCAAGGCAGAAAGGCCGCAGACAAGCCAATAATAAATAAAAATAATACCATAAAATATACTCCAAAGTGGGGAAAAGTTGCCAGCAACAAGAAGAAAAAAAATATATATGGAAAAGGGAAAGGGAATCCCAATTGAAATATTTAAATTTTGTTTTACATTAAGGAAAAGTATTTATTGAGCTCCAGTGGAGGAGGGACATGGGACTGGCAAAGAAATAAAGCGGAAAATAAATGACAAATTGAAGAAGAGCTGAAGGGGGAGGACCGTTTTGGTCCTGGGAATTGGTTTACATTTAAATGGAGTTCAGATTTAAGGGAAATGGGGGAGGAAATAGGTGAAAGAAGGGTGTGGAAATTGAATAAGAAATACATTTAATAAATAAATGAAGATATCCAGGGAAAATTCAGCGTTTCAAGTTTTTTTAGCTTTAAGTTCTTAGTACCGAAGTCTATTCAATTCCTAAAGCAAAAGAAGAAATTACTTTTATTAAAATACTCTAAACATAATCAGAAACTAACACTTCTTAGTGTTGACGTAATGGTTCACATCCTTCATATATAAAATAATTTCGTATAAATTAATATATAAAGAAGAGCCTTTTTAAAATGAAAATGCTTTTGAAATAATTCCTTTTCCTTTCAGGCTTTTCAAAAACATGCACTTTATTCTTTAAACTTCTTTACTTCTCTCTTTAATTTTAGATTTAATTTTCCTGTGAATTTGGTCTCATTTATTCCGCGCCTAAATTGAAATATTCAATTGGAAAAAAATCAGAGCAATTTCCCACTCCACTCCCCTCGCTTCGCTTTGCTTTTCTTTTCATTTCGTTTTTTCCTTGGTTTTTCTCTTTGACCTTCTGCCATTGTCAACTAAATGTTGATGGAGGTTGATACGTCACCGATCCCTCCAGCACCGCGTTGCTTTGAGCTTTGAGTTTTCCTCTCTCCTGTTTTTCCTTCAGCTGGCCAGCAACTAGTCCCCTTACCCCCCCCCCCCATACATTTTCCCAACTCGGCTTTTCCCGGTTCTCACCTTGATTCATCATTGTTTCGTGTGTTCTGGCTTTGATATGCTTTCATTGCGAGATTTGCGATTTGTTCCAAGGCAAAAAATAGGGGCACAAAAGGGGGGATCGTTAGGAGCAGGGGGGAGGGGGGTTTCCTTGGCACTGCTTTTGACAAATCGTGCTGAAAATTCAATGGGTTTTCCCTTTTCCACCTCTCGTTTTTTGCATGCAGCGACTAGAAAGCAGCAGGCGATAAATAAATTGAAAAGAAGAGTGACGAAGTTATGCATACAAAGGGGAGACGCGACTTTGGACAATATAAAAAAAAGCAAAAAAAAAAAACTCTTCAAGTTTTATATAAATAAATATTATGACTATTTTGCAATGGAAATAATATTTGCAACTAAACTAAATAAATGTTTAAGGTATATATTATATTATTAGTTGGACAAAAACTTTTAAGGAAACTTTTGCATCTAGCTAAAAGATATATTTTATTCTGACTTTTGAAATATTTATAATAAATAATTAAAAATAATATTAATAACAATTGTTATGCTTCTAAAAAGTATATACATTTTCCACAGTGTCTGGGCCATAGGAAAACAGGTAAGGTGACTTTGCGGCGCCGCATTTTCGCTTCTATTTGAATCTTTCTGCTTTCCATATGTATTTCTTTTTTTTTTCTTTTTTGTAAGCTTAAGTTTTGCCTTATTTTTAATGTTCAAAGAAATTCTCAGTTCATTCGTTTTTCTCGATTTCGTTTTTGCTGGCTCATTCTCAGCCTTCTTCTCATTCTATCTTTTGCCTTATTTCTACAGTCTTCCGTCTTCCGTCTCTCTGGGTTTCTGTTATTTGGGTTAAATATCTTCTGGCCGACTTCAGTGAAAACTGTGTTAATGGGTGAAGTTTATATATATATATATTTTCATATATACATATATATATATCTGCATACGGCCAAATGTGTAAGCACGTATTCGCAATTTTTGCTGCCGCGTCTGCATTTGACCAAGAGTTTATGGCAAACGCAGCGAAAAGCGAGCGGAAGAATAAATGTGCAGCTATTAAAACTTGAAATAGTTTAAGAATACAAAAAAAATAGTAGGAAAAATTGCAGTCAGAAAATAATAAAGAAAAAACAAGCAGCACAAAAAAAATTAACTAAATAAGAATACATATATTTATTTAGGTAAATTCTAAAATCTGACTTACATGAGTATATTATTTATTGTATTATTTACAGAAATGAATACTAAGAAATGAATACTAAGAAATGAATACTAAGAAATGAATAATAAGAAATGAAATGAAAGGAATTATAAATGAATATTAAGGAATTAATAATAAAATATTAATAAAAGGAAATAATACTAAGAACACTAAGAAATTAATAATTAAGAATGAATACTAAGAAATGAATACTAAGAAATGAATAATAAAAATTTAATAATAGAAATGAATAATAAGAAATTAATTATAAGAAATGAATACTAAGAAATGAATAATAAGAAATGAATAGCAAGAAATGAATAATAAGAAATAAATAATAAGAAATTAACAATAAAAAATGAATACTAAGAAATGAATAATAAGAAATTAATAATAAGAAATGAATAATAAGAAATGAATACTAAGAAATGAATATTAAGAAATGAATACTAAGAAACGAATAATAAGAAATGAATAATAAGAAATGAATAGCAAGAAATGAATAATAAGAAATAAATAATAAGAAATGAACAATAAAAAATGAATACTAAAAAATGAATAATAAGAAATTAATAATAAGAAATGAATAATAAGAAATAAACACTAAGCATTAAATAATATATTTGTCTTAAAACAATACTCTACTGTAAATTATTAATTTCTTTTTTATTTTTATTAAAAATAATCTAAGCTTAAATGATTTTTAATTGATAACAAAGCAAAATTCATAAGACCCTTTCAGACTTAGATTAAAGTCACAGTATCTACGCTTTCAATATTATTTATTTGAGTATAAAACGCCTTTAAAAATATTTCTTTTATAATAAGTTTCAAAAGATTTTACTGTTTTGTATAAAAACCCCCCTTTTAAATATATTTTTTATATATAAGTACCAAACACACTTTAAATATTTATATTTAAGACACAAGCCAGACATCTAAAAAAAATACGCGAAACACGATTATTTATCTAGATAAAGAGCCTGCAGTAAAACATTTTGCTGATAACATTAAGGTAATTCAACTCAAAGGGGAAAAAAACCCGAAATAAATCTAATTCCTTTGCAAACACACACACACACACACGTACACATACATTGATACTCTCTTACACACACACACACACACAGTGCTGCATAAAAGTTATGCAACGGCAACATAAATCAATTGCCCTCGTCATTTTCATTTATTTATTACGATGTTTTCTCTTTGTTGGCCATTCAAAAGGAGGTCCAAGGCAGCATTTACCCCTCTGTTAACCTCGCTACCCCCCATCCCTGCCTCCCTTAACCCCCTTCACCGGCGCCTCTTAACCCTTTCCAGTGCTCTTCCCCCCCTCTATCGTTTCACCTGTGCCACGACAATGGTAAATATTTTTATTGTATTTCCTTCGTGTTTGCGTTGAGCTCTTTTTCCAGGACCCTTCTTTGCTCCTTTTTCTTTTTTTTATTTTTGTTGTGTTGTGTTCTCTCACAAAACCCGATCCTTTGCCGCTGCTTTACGGCTTCGATTTCAATTTTCGGGCCCAAGGGCAGGTGGGTGGAATGGGTGGTATAGGTGGAGGGGTCTTTTTTTCGTGGGGTGCCGAAATCCCCTTTGCCACTTTTGGACATTGCCATTTTTCGCTTGCCATACACACACCCACATTCGCGCAAGGTTATATATACAACTGATATTTATATGGTGCTCTATATAGAATGGGGTATATCTGATTCCTTAGGAATCGGGCAGAGTAATACAAATTATTGGGAATTTTAATAGATTTCTAAAATAAAAGCTTAAAGTGTAGCAATATTTAATATTGTTATCGATTAAAAGAGCCCTCTTCTTATTTGATCTTCATTACATTCGATATTTCGACAGCACTATCGCTTTTAGAGTTATTTTGTATTGTTTTGTATATGTTTTGAAACATTTTTGTAGCTTTCAAAGTCAGTTAAATAGTTGTTTTTATTTCCTTAGTTATAACTAAATTAAATACTAATATTATTTGATTGTACACCATAATTGCAGGGTATTCTATTGCCCTTTCTTTGTATATTTTTGTCTGAATATTTGCTGCTCAAACAGAACAAAATTCTTCGGATAGACTCTGCACTTACCTCGCTTTGAGCTCTGGCATTGGCAGCAAGGCGAAAAATTCGAAACAGAAATCGAAGATTTCCTTCTGTGCTTCGTTTTTTTATTATGTTTTCTGTATTTTTTGTTGTTGTGTTTGGGTTGGGGGGAAAACCTTTCGGGGATTTTCGGCACGATTATCCCTTTTCCATGCACTCAATTTGTTGGCCCCAAACTCTGGCTGCTGCACAAGAGTGGAGAATCCGTTGAGGTGCTTATGCCTTTTGAACTTCAGCCCAGTGACTGTCTGAATGACTGACTGAAGAACTGACTGACTGAATGACTGTCTGCTTGACTGACTGACTGACTGAATGACTGACTGACTGACTGACTGACTGGCTGAGTGAGTGAGCGACAGAGCAGGGCATTAAATGGCTTTGCAGCCTTAAGCCATAGGATTTCGCCTTTGTTTTCACACGACATCTCGGTGTCTCTGCCCTAGAGATAGCAACTATATATAGCGATAAGTAAGTTTGTTTATACACAAAATAACAGATACTTTTCCTCTGAGATAAAATTTGATTAATATATATATATTTCATTTCAAAATATTTAATATTTTGATACAAGCTGAAGAAGGAAATGTATTAAAACTCTGCATAATGAACTTGAAAATAATTGGAACATGGAAATATTTCTCGACATCTCTATTTCAGCAGTGGTGTCATCTCCCATATGCCATAAATTAAAAGCAAGCCCATTATAGATCCCAGAGACCCTCGAGGCAGACCCAGCAGACCGTACAAAATCGAAATCCAAATCCAAATTCAAAGCCAAATCCAAAGCCAAATTTCAAAGCCAAGTCCAAAGTCATTAATCACCATCAGCAATCGGTTAAGGGAGCCAAATCATGCCGAACAGCAACCAGATTAGTGCCAATAATAATAATAATGGGAATAATAGCTCAACTGTCATTTAATGTCCAGCATCCGAGAGATTTATTTACACACAAAAAACTTCGAGGGGGGGGGGGGGAAGGGAATTGGGGGGA